>JADBJO010023695.1:0-26199 GCA_016801955.1 Conus betulinus | reverse complement strand
CTCCCCAAGTAGTCCTCATCTTTCACTAGCCTGGCTCTACCAACGCCTCTAATGTCAGACCTATCTAGCATGCACTTGACTGGCTCCCCGTTTATCTGTGCACAAGCTTCCCTCCTGCACCCATTATGGAGTTGGCCTGCTCCGTACACTCCCTCGCAAAGTGACCCAACTTATTGCACTTGTAGCACCTGAGTCTTGCTTTCTCCTTCCTGTCCTGTTCCTGCTTATTTGGGTGTGTGCTTCTGCCTTTGTTGTCTGTTGTGGTTTGGGTGGATTGCGATGGTGGCCGTGGTTGTTGTTTCGTGTAGGTGGGTGGTTGTTTGTGAGGGTGCGAGCATTGTCTGCATGGGATTGGTTTTGGTGCGTGCTGTTGCGTGGTTTGGGAACCCTATGCGAGTGTGGGTGAGCAACCTCATACCGCTCGGCTAAGTCGGCTATTTCCGACAGCTTTAGGCATCCCTTCTCTAAGAGAAAAACCTCCAAATCTGCACTGTAAGTGCCTACGATTTGCTCCCTGAGTAAGAGCTCCCTCAACGCTTCATACTCCTTCTCTATCTTTTCCGTCTTCACCCACCTATCGAACAGAATTCCCACCCTGTGGTGAAACTGTTCATGGGTCTCCGAACCCTGCTTTGCGGCATTCCTAAACGCTGCTAAGCTAAGCATTTCTCAGGCGTAATGCGGAAGTACCTATACAGTGCGGCTACCACTGCATCGTAATCCTTAGCACTCTCCCCACTAAGCATAGCGTACGCCGACCTGGCTTTGTGGGACAGACCAGAAGACAAATTCGCAACCCATCTATCGCGAGGAATGTTCTGATCTACTGCCAGGCTCTCGAAGTGAGAAAGATACTCCTCGAGATGCTCCGCTCTGTCATCAAACATCGCGATGTGAACGGTTGGTCTCCTGTTACGCCCCGCCAAAAATCGCCACCCTGTCCATTCCCTGACAATGTACGAGTTCGGCCTTGTTCAATTGCCAGCCTTAGTCTTTCCATCTCTATCTGATGCTCTCTCTCCCTCTCCCTCTCCCTCTCTTCTTTCCTCTCCTGCCTCTCTCTTTCCTGTTTTATGTAGTCCACCCAAATCCTTCCCTTTTAAACCAAGGATTAGTCCTTCTTCCCTCCATTGCTGCAAGTTAACATTCATGTTTGTTTCCGATGCTGGCATACTGCTTTCCTCCGCTGCGCCCGACCGTTTATTGCTCCGACGTGGCATGTGAAATATACTTAGAACCAGAAGGGAATAATTATAACGAAAACTACAGGGAAATAATTAACTGATGGCTTCACAATAAAGACTACTAGAGGGAGTTAGTACCCTTGCCAAACTGAGAATCACCTTCGCTCTCTCTCATACCAGACGAACAGACAAGTAGTGATCCACATGACAAGACGATACAGTGAGAGATGAATAATGATAATGAAGAACACAGGATATACACTTTTCCCGACAGATTAAGGAAAAGAATAAGACAATGACAAAAAATACGATACCAGAAACGGAATAAAAGGAAACAACCGGTTCCTTATGGCAGTACTTTTCGTGCGAGGATTAAAGTCTCCGAAAGAAAAAAAAAGAATACTTTCTCTCCGAGAGAAAAGAACGCTTGGCTCCTGCACTAGGGCAATTCCCGGTCAGCAAACTGCAAAAAAAAAAAAAAAAAAAAAAAACCTGATCAAGCATCCAACTGGTTATGATACCCCGACTAACGTTATGTATCTGGTAAGTTCAGATACCGGACGAGAGCCCCCAGATGTTATGGGCGAGGTAGACGTGTGGATGCTTTAGCTGGTATATTATATTATTATTCTATAAGCATCACTCACTCGTAACGCACGCCCTCCCACCCATAAACATGCGGGAAAACCAAGGAACAATTTCTACAATTTAATGAAACACTTTATGGGATCAATTAACAACATTTATTCAATCAAGAAAAGAAAAACTTATTCTTCAACCAATTTGATCATCAGCTCCGAGCCCCCACCTTGGTTCTTTCCCACTAGCTCTGAAAGTATGTAGTAAGTCCTACCACTCATCCCCAAAAAAATCAAAATACGAAAAGAAATGGATGAACGCCCCACACCCACACACACAAATCAACAAATATCATAGCAAGACATAGAGAATATTTGCCTCACCTTAGGTTTCGGAGGGGGAAGGGGGGTGGTCTCACACACACACACACACACACACACACACGACACACACACACGGAACTCGGCTAGGCTCACACAGTTCTCAATGTCTGTGGGGGCGCCGTCCCACTTCTTGCCGCTTACTGTCGTCGCGTTGTCCTGCTGGCACGGACTTTACACCCTCACACCTGAGGATGAAGGCGAGGGGTTGACCTCCAAGTTTCTGCTGGCCTACCCCTGCCCACTTGTTGGTCCCTGGAGTCTCAGCCGGGTGCCGGTTTCCCGTCGTCGGGCCGCACTTCGCCCCCCACTCAGCCTCTCAGGTTGTCGTCGGCGCCGGACGTCCGCCAGGGATGTCCCCCTCTTCGGCTCCCTCGCTGGAGCCTCGGCAGTACACTGGGCCTATTAGACTTTGCCCAAGTCTCTGGTCACTCCGCCCACTGGACCGTCCTGTGGGGGTCTCCTATGTACTGCCGACACACCGACACTTCACCGTGGGTCACGCCTGACTGGGAGTGTGTCACGCACAGGAATCTAGGGCACTGCCGCCGACTCCTCTCTCACACCTGACACCCAAAGTTCCCTCACCGGAGATTCACGGAAGTCACACGGACGACGGGAATCTAGGAACACTTGGTGACAGTCTCCAAAATCTCTACTGGTTGCATGTCCCAGACAAACACTGCAAGTAGGGCAGACCCAAACCTTCACGAGATTTGGGGGTTGGCCTTTCCCCCCCCCCCCCCCCCCCCCCCCCCCGGGATCTCGTCACAGTCACAGACACCTCTGTTTCCTGTCTCAGAGAGCTGCTGCGATTCTGCACTATGGGTCTCGCTCTCGTGGTCTCCTCGTGAGTCCACAGAGTTCACACTTCTCCTGAGTCTCAGGTCTCTCCTTGGTGTTGTACCTTGCTTGAGAGCGGTGAACGAGAGCGCAGTTGTCTTCTCTTCTCGCTAACTTAAAGCATGTCCATATATCACACACACTCGGGGGACACACCTCCTGAGCTTCATACATAGTAGCTTCATTGGCCAGCACATCTCTGTCCAATACCCTGTCTCAACCAACCAACACCCAGCCAGCCCCCCCCCCCCCCCCCCCCCCCCCCCCCCCCCACTCATACACAGGCACACATATCTCATATGTAGCTCTAAGTGAAGCCACCAGGCTAATCACCCCGTCAGATTTTTACGAAGGTACTGGCATCCGACCACATGGAGTTAACTGGGGAGGATAAAAGGGAGAAGTTCTACCCTAGTCTTAATTAGGGACAGTCAATGACCGTTCCATAGTGGAGGAGTTAAGATTTATTATCTTGCGTTTTTTTTTTAGTAGAAACATTTCCTCATGCACAATGATACTATGAACCATGCTGATTATGTCTGGGAGAGGGAAACACGATCACAGGCCCCTGTGTTAGGAGCAGTGATCGATCAAAGTGTTCAATAAGTGAATTTTTGACACATTCAGAATACCATAGCACCAGCCAAAGCATCCCGCTGCCAGTGTCGGGAAGCAGACTCGTGCCTGCTCTGGATCTGTCATCGCCGCTAGCGGTGTATAGTTAGACGAGTCAACCACGTGAAAAGTAACACGTTTCACTTGGTGTTCTATTAAGTTTCTTCCGTTTAAATAACGTTTGAGACATGTGAATATCAAATAAAATTGAGAACAGAAATGTCTACATACATTACTTGTGATCAGGGAAAAAATACATATAAGACTGATAAGGTTGCAAATATTCCTATGAGGGTGCAAAAAAATGTATCACCGGTCGTGGCCCTCACGCGGGCGAACGGCTTTGTTTCATTCTTGGTGTACTGATTTTGATGTCTTTTTGTATAATCAAGTTTCAGCGCATTTGGAGCGGCTTTCAGCATAATGCAGCTATTTGACTGTGACTAAACAACTTTCACAGCTGGTGAGTTTACATACATTATTTTTAATCCAGTTTTATTTCCATTTAAACTTTTAATGATTAAAAGTCGGTTTTTAGATATTAGAAATATTCACCTTGTTCTTCTTAAGATAAAGACTGCATTCAGCCAGAATTCCAAAGTGATTTTTTTTTGTTGTTTGTTATATTACTGCCAGTGTCTGTTTGACCACAAATGCCACAGTTCTTATTTACAAGAACAATATCAATTATAAGCTCGTATCAACATGAATTGTAATTGTATTGATGATAAATGCTCAAATAATAAAACAAAAAAAAAACAAAAATAAAAATCAGTTCTGTGAACTTGCTAAGTTGGTTGTCATTATAGCGGAATCAAA
The DNA here is from genome assembly GCA_016801955.1 of Conus betulinus. Lineage (NCBI taxonomy): Eukaryota > Metazoa > Mollusca > Gastropoda > Neogastropoda > Conidae > Conus > Conus betulinus. Next base: position 21,779 of record JADBJO010023695.1, on the reverse strand, counting down.
ACTGATCAGTGCAAATTGTATGGTCATCCATTGGCGTCAAAACTCAGGTTTTGCTTTTTTGTCTTTGTGCAGTTCCGAGTCTGTAGGCAGTCAAAAAGTAGCGATGTCTCGTGACTATAAGAGGATAGACGACCCCAGTGTACCATTTTCCTCTGAAGACGTGATGACTTGACAGTTGACTGAAATCTGTGCGCTCTGTGCCAGAACCCATTAAGCAAAGCACATTTGATATGCCAGCAAAGGGAGCAAAAGGAGATGGAGCAGGGTATACCTACGTTGCTTACAATTTGACAGCTTTTCAGGAGTTGGGTGAGTCCCCACTTTCTATTCCATTGTCTAAACTGGATGAAGGAAATGGTTTTGAGGAGACCTTGAGGAAGCACAAAGCTTCTTGGCACAAATCCTGTCGTGCAAAAATAAGCAGCAACACTGTTTTACACAGGAAAAGAAAGCCAGCAAGTGATAAACCCAGTCCTGTGAGAACACGGAAACTTGCAGATGAATCTAGCTGTAAGACAGATGAGATGGTCACAGGACCAACATGCTTTTTCTGCAATGGATCTCCCGGTGCAGCAGGGCTTCATCGAGCTCTCACTTTGCCCCTGGATGATAAAGTTCGTGCACATGCTCAGCAACTGAACGACAAAGAGCTACTCACAAAACTTGCTGTCAAAGACATGGTGGCAATGGATTGTCATTATCACATTAAATGCCTGTCTGCCTTCTACAGACGTGTACCAGCAAACCAGGCACAAGAATCAGAAGAAACAACAAACAGATCAACAGCACATGCTATTGCATTTGCTGAGGTTGTGGCTTACATTGAAAGCTTCCGAAATAATCCCCAAACAGCCCCTGTCTTTGGCATGACATTTCTACTCCGTCTATATACTTATCGTCTCTCATATTTTGGTTTAAATGACGAAAAGGTACATTCTACACGCCTAAGAAAAAAAGACTGAAGCAGCCATACCAGATCTGAAGTGTGCATATCAAGGGAGAGACGTCATATTTGTATTTGACAAAGACTGGGTGATGCTTTGAAAAAGTGTGCGCTATTGATTCTGATGCTCTTCAATTGGTCAAAGCAGCCCAGATCATAAGGAAAGACATATTGAAGGGAAAAGGGGAATTCAAAGGAGTATTTGACGACAACTGCCAAGAACAGTCAGTTCCAGCATCTCTGAAAGCGCTCATGAGCTTTATCCTTGATGGCCCAACATCTGTTGATCAATCAGAGTATGATGCAACACCTCAAAGACAAGCAGCTCTCACTCTTTCCCAGCTGATTGTTTTCAGTTGTCGAAGGATTCCAAAGGCCAAAATTTCAGCGCCACAAGAAAGACCGAGAAACCCCCCTCTACCAGTTTATCTTGGTCTGAAATTGCACGCAGAAAGAAAGAAAGGACTCATTACCACACTTTCTGATCTTTGACTTGGGATTTCTTATGACAGACTGATGTCAATTTCATCTGAGATAGCACTGAGATAGCACACGTGTGCAGATGACTTGAGGACGAAAAAAGTTGTCGTACCCAACAAACATGAGAAAGGGTTTGTTTTGTAGCTGGTATAGCTGACAATATAGACCACAGTCCCACTTCAACGACCTCATCAGATTCTTTCCATGAGAGCAGTATTTTCCTCGTTCAGCACAGACCCAGTGAAGATGGTGGTGAATAGCAACAGAGGCCACTTACTGAGGATGGAGCAAACAGCCGATATCGCACCATTCCTTTGTTGCCACCTGAATACACCAATGTGTTTCCTGTGCCTGACCCACACCAGGAACATCTGGTGCCTCCATTACCAGGAGGTAATCAGCCAGACATCAGTCCTGAGATTCAAAGCTGCACCAAGGAGTATGCCTGGATGAAACATGTCTTAGCAGCACTGGAGACAGAGCCTGTGAACAATAAAGATGGAATCTCATGGGCTACTTATCATGCATCTCTTCAGCTACAAGATAATATCCCATCTGCCATCATTGGACTCCTACCTCTCCTTGTGGACAATGCACACTCCACTTCCCTAATCAGACATGTCATGACTCTGGTAAAAGCAGCCACCCAACACCTCAATCCTGGACAAAACCTGTGCTCAGAGTGGACCAGCCACTGTTTGCCTTGGCAAAGGGAATTCAGTGGTGCTGGCCAGACACATTTAGTGAGAAACACTTTGTTATCATGCTAGGAGGCTTTCACATAAAAAATGGCAGCGTTCAAAGCGCTTGGGGACTGGCTGAAGGGTTCAGGATGGAATCCTGTCGTCACACTAGCCGAGATTGCATCCTCTGGTATTGCTGAGTTGTTAGCCAAAGCAGCTCATCTGACCACAACAAGGCATGCCCACCAAGTTACGGCAGCTGCATTACACATTTTGCAGTGGCGTGCATACACAAAGTTTCTGGAGTCAGACCCGAGCACTCCATTCGGTTTCCATGACTGGAGCATGAAGATGGCAGATGAACAGCCACAGTTTGCATACTGGACTAGGGCCCTGGACTTTCAGCTATGTATTTTTCAGCTTGTCTATGCAGTCCGCACAGGACACTTCAAGATGTATGTCAATATGCCTGACGAAGTTGGTACCTTGGATGTTTGCCATGGATCATGTCAACTATGCTCGCTGGCTGGCAGTTCACATCCGAGATTTGGCAGTGCTGGAAGAAAACTGCCGTGACGTATTCCAAACGGTTCCAACAAACCACCTAGTATATTGATAGCAAATGACTCCTAAATAGGTCAAATCTTGGGATATAAAAAGGCAATGTAACAGTCTGTCAACTTAGGCAATAAGTATAGAGACAATCAAGTACTTGAAACCCCATCTTCCCTTCTAGAAGCAGCTGAATTGGTTAAATCTGATACCAAAACACGTAAAGATACGCCATTAAGTAGTCAAAAATACTTGACCTACTTGTTTTTTAAGTGACAAAATGCTTGTTTTCATTTTCAAAAATAAGTTTACATCATTTTTTCTGCTATAAAGGTAATCACTGTTAGTTATGAACTTTGCAAACTAGTTGGAGCCAAAAATGTAAAAAAAAATAAAAAAAAAACAATAAGATTTTAAGGACTTTGACCTACTTTTAAATGACCTACGTTTTTAGAGTCTTACAAGTTAGCTTCAATATAGGCTTGTCTTCATACGTCTCATCGAATACATACTCAGGGTTATTCTGAAGCAGCAGTTTTTTTTTGTTGCAAGAATGCATTGTTTTTGTGCAAAAAAACGAAAAAGAAAGAACATGACACATTGACCTAATTAAATGTATGGCCACGCCCTCCAGAGGTCACGCCCATTGTATTTCCCTCTCTCATATCATTCTGAAAGGGTCTAGGTACCCACATGCCAAATGGCATGCTTCTACTATGAAGTGCGCGATTCACTGATATTTACTACCTTAACTGCCCCACTAAGGCCCCTACTCCAAAAACCCCCCAACCCGGGATCCCCACTGCGTATTGACCACGACACCAAGACCCATGGGGCGAGAAAGACGGAAATACGGGACAGGGGAGATAACTCTAACCCACGGACCAGGGAGGGTCACAGAGCGTCTAGGATTGCCTGCCCTTTTGACAGTCGGGCTGACACGATCTCTCCAACCGGCCAACACAAACACGCCAGCCCATCCGAGGGTCGACCTCCTCTGTGATCCCCAACTCAAGGGCTGGCCCCCGACCTATGTCCAGACAAGCCCCGTTTGTTCTCCAAGGGGTAGGCGGCCAGCCCCCCCCAACAAGCGCTTATTCATGTGCCCATATGGTCAGCGGCAGAGTACTGGCCCCCTGACAGTGCACCCTGATCGGCGGTCGCTGATCATGACAGTGTGTGTGTGTGTGTGTGTGTGTGTGTGTGTGTGTGTGTGTGGGGGGTGTGTGTATGTGTGTGTGTGTGTGTGTGTGTGTGTGTGTGTGTGTGTGTGTGTGTACGTGGGTGCTGTGTGTTTGGGGAGATGAGAGTGAGATTGGTTATGTAATTTTTACGGGTGCAATGTTTAACACTTGATCACTTTTGGATCACTGTCAAATTTCGATTTCTTCTGTGTTGGGGGCCTGTGCCAGGCATCTGTAGTTCACTGAGTGATCATCAAAGAAAGGCAGAGTCACAGACTGTTTTTTTTATTCAGTAGTACCAACATAAAGAAGTCCCCGAGGAAGGCCCAGAGCTGAAACGTTTGGATAGAAAAACTGGCTCGTTTGCTTCATTGTGTGATTGTTTACACACACACACACACACACACACACACACACACACACACATTCATGTCGTTTAACTCTCCAACGTAACATCTGATGGGGGCTTCGTGAATACCCGAGTCGCAGCAAGGAGTATGGGACGCTAATGCAATGCGTAGGAGCGCGTGGGGTTTTGTTTGGTTGTTTCTTTCTCTGTATGTTTTTTGTTTGTTTTGTTTTCATTTGCTTTACTTTAGACTTTTTTTTTTTTTTTTTTTTTTTTCTTTTTTTTTTTTTTTTTTTTTTTTTTTTTTTTGGGGGGGGGGGGGGGGGGGGGGGGGGGGGGCTTTTCCCCTTCTTTCTTTTCCCTTTTTCTTTCTTTCCTTTTTCTTTTTACATCCGCCCCCCCCCCCCCCCCCCCCCCCCCCCCCCCCCCCCCCCCCCCCTTTTTTTTCTTGAGTTGCCACTTACTGTCGTGACACGGATAGGATGACTTCAACGGCAATGATGATGGTAAGCGAGGGAGCAAAACAGACAAAGCAACAAAACAAAAAAAGAAAGAAAAAAAAAAAAAAAAAGAAAGAAAACGAGGAAAATCGCCATTATCAAATTTTAGAAGATTTAAAACAGCAGTAGATTACGGTAAACAAGCCATTGTTTCGTTCAGTTATTGCTTTCTTCTGTCATTTATTTTGAATAACTGGAAAGAGCTGAAGAAGGGGTGGGGTGAAGAGAGAGAGAGAGAGAGAGAGAGAGAGAGAGAGAGAGAGAGAGAGAGAGAGAGAGAGAGAGAGAGTGTATGTGTGTGTTTGTGGGTTTAGAAAATGTGTAAGGGCATGCGTATGCACACATGTACATGTGCTTTGGTTTGTGGGGATGCATGTTTGATGCGAGAGAGAGAGAGAGAGAGAGAGAGAGAGAGAGAGAGAGAGAGAGAGAGAGAGAGAGAGAGACACAGACAGACACAGACAGACAGACAGACAGACAGACAGACATACTATAAACTGTGGGTCAAGGAAGTATGGAAGGGTATGGATATGCACAGACCTTCGTGTGGCGATGCGGTGTAATATGTGTGCTTTGATTTAAGGGAATGCATATGTGTGGTGCAATGATTGAAAGAGAGAGAGAGAGAGAGAGAGAGAGAGAGAGAGAGAGAGAGAGAGAGAGAGTGTGTGTGCTTTATGTCGTTGTTGGTTTTGTTGTTGTTGTTGTTGCTGTTGTCGTTGTTGTTGTTTTACATGCCATATCAGCTACATCTAATTTTACACCGTAAACATGTGAAATATGCCTCACATGATTTGTCCCCGGTTTACAATTGTGGTGGTGGTTCATTCAACCTATGTTGGTTTACATGATTCCTCTTCATGGGGGAACGTTCACCTCGTTCAACTCTTTAGTTGAACATCTGGATGGGGGCTTGGTGGATGATTCATGGCGTCTTTTGAATCAGTGCAACGAGTTCGTTACGCTGTTTTTTCTCTTTCATATGCTTGTCTAGGTATCCTGTCTGGAGTCATCTTCATTAATTTGAACCAATATCTGATTGCTTTTATTGAACTATCTATACTCATCGGATATCCCTAGTTCTCCGTATACTAAGTTGTTTGGCGTTTTCTTCCCTACCCCCATGAATCTTTTACATGCGAATAGATGTATATTTTCCACCGTTGAATAACAAGTCAAACCCCATACTTCTGCTGCGTACAGTAGCAGTGGCTTGAACTATGTATCAAATAGCTTAAAAATATATTTACATCTAAGTGTCCTAAGCTATACATTGTTGTCAGACGTACGATATCCATGCATGCACGCACATACACACACGAACCTGACGTCTTTCCTCCGCACACAACTGCATCCACTCCATACACATAAGGCGCAAACAAAGGTCAATTTTGATTCATCCCCTCCTTAATCTTTTAAAATCCCATGGGGGTTCTTTACTCTGGCATCAATCAATTTTCATATATCATATATTATATATTCTCATTCTGTCTTTCAGCTGGTGCGACCAAACCAGCACACGATATTGATTTTGCAGGTTTACTCACTGCAAGTGTCCACACACACTCTCTGTGGTGTCTGGAACTGGCTTCCTCTGTGGGGGGATCCCATACTGCCCACTGCTTATCACATCTACTGGTCGGCGACACACTTTTGCCCAACCTGGATCTTCCCGCGGATCGGAGCTTGGCCCGGGAACGCGCGCGCAGCCCCCAGCCATCCACCCTTAGTGCCCGATCTCCAGTTTCTTCTTTCCTCTACCACATGGGGAGTCGGCCCAGGGCTTGAGTACCGGTCATTCAACTACAATGCACATACTTCTGTATGTGTTAGGCCTCTGCCTTTATCAGTGGGCACAGTCAGCCTCTTCTTCATCTAAATCGTCTGTTCCATTCTCAGAGTGCGCACCGATACAGACCAACGCCTGTTTATATTCAAATCGCGTGAACAGTGTTAAAAATTTCACTCAAACCCTGGGCCACGCTCAGCCAGTACTCTCCCTTGTATCACACGACTAACCTATAGTGTAACGCACGAATCAATAATCTTTTTCTTAATCTGTACTGTCTCATGTAATCGCGTAGCATACGAAATATCGCTCCGCATTACATGACACCCCCTTCCCGGGGTAAGATTTTTCCACCGGAGAAATCTTGCAAAAGGATACCCCACAGAGGAACCCAAAACCAGAAGTACTATATATACATATCAAATGCACAAAGTATATTCATCAAAGGAATCAACACTTTTATCCATGGATCACCTCAATATCTCCAAAATACATAATCCACATCTTAAGCACAACACTTGCATGATCCATACACTTCCTGTCAAACCCAACAGAATATGCAAGTTGAAATCATTAAGAACTCCACTATATGCGTAGATGAAACAGTAAGCACCCACACGAAGATATCAAAATATGCAGTGATCTTTCAAAAGACAACCTCAAGAAATCCATCGTGTATCAATAGCATGAGACACACGTTAAAATCACCAATCATGGTTCAAAATCATCTAATGACCATGAACATGCACAGCAGCCAATCTGCAATGGTCATTTACAATGACACTACACCAAATCATTTTTTCACCCATGAACGCAAGTAAGAGAAATACAGACAATTTGACCACAAAATGATACAGCAATAATGTATATACACAATTCTTAGACTTGTATCTTGTGTAGACCATACTCACTCAAACTTGTAGCTAACTGTAGCTTACAAGACAGGAATGAATAAGCAATGATCAATCACAAATACAAAATACAGCATCAGCAGACCATAAAACACATGGTATAGCACTACTCCCTGGACAACAAATCTGCGAAAATATTAGATGTCCCAGAGATAGGCTCAACAGTGAAACAGTACTCTTGAATGCTTAATGCCCATCTTAACAGGCGATTATTTTTTTGATTTTGACGCTTTCAAAAATGTCAACGGTCTGTGGTCAGTTTGCAAAACAAAAGGTCTCCCTGATAAAAAAAACTAGCAAACTTGTCCAGTCCCCAGACCAAAGCAAGACACTCCCTTTCAATAGTCGAGTATCTCTCTTGCACCACAGAAAAAAACTTTTGCTAGCGTATTGCACTGGATGTAAAAGTCCTGACTTTTCCTGTAGCAAACATGCACCCATGCCCTTACTGCTAGCATCTGTACGTAAGACAAAATCTTCATCCAAGTTAGGAAGAAGTAACACAGGAAATGAATTGAGTACAGCTTGAACCTTCTCCAAACTTTTCTGACACTCATCAGACCACTCAATCTGACGCTTCTTATCTCCCTAGTCAGTTCAGTCAAAGGTGCAGTAAGACTAGCAAAATGAGGAACATATCTGCGATAGTAGGACAAAAGACCCAACAAAGAGCGAACCTGCTTCTTCGTAGTTGGCTTACCCACAGACAAAATCTTTTGCACTTTCTTGACTTCCGGACGAACATGACCAACGGAAATCATATGTCCCAAAAACTCCAACTCCTGAAAACCAGCCAGCACTTTTGACGGACGAGCTGTCAACCCAAACAACCTGAGACGGGTCAAAAGCATGCGTAAGTAGTCCAACAACTGCTGCCAAAGACGAGCTGCAAGAAGAATGTCATCAAAAAAAAAACTTACAGCTGAAAACTGATACAACTGCAGCTTCCGCATCATTCTTGCGAATGTAGCTGGTGCGTTCTGCAACCCGAAAGGCATTCTCGTCCACTGAAACAACCCAAAAGGAGTTTGAAAACGCAGTCTTTTCCTTATCCTGAGGCAACATAGGTATCTGCCAGTATCCCTTCGCAAGGTCTACTTTGACAAAATACCGACCTTCAGACAAACGACAGAAAATATCCTCAACATCTGGGAATCGGTTCAGAGTCGAACACAGTGACCTTATTGAGAGCCCGATAATCGATACAGAATCGAATTGAGCCATCAGGCTTACCCACCAGAACGACTGGAGAACTGTACGGTGATACAGACGGTTCAATCACTCCAAGATCCAACATAACCTGAACCTCTCTCTGAATGATCTCCCTCTTTGCAAAAGGCAAAGGGTAAGACTTGACCCTAACAGGAACATCAGTAGTCAGATTAATACAGTGTGGATCTACCTGTACAGCCTTCCCTGGTGTATCTGTCAAGACATCAGAAAAATCCCAAAAACACTCATCAAACTGAGACTTTTGAGTGTCTGACAACTCAGGAGCAACCTTTACATCACGAAATGTCTCGCCTTGAACAGACAAGGTAGGTAATGAAACGTCATCGTCACTCACATCCTGTACAACTCCTACAGAGGAGGAACAATGTACATCCTGTACAACTCCTACAGAGGAACAATGTACATCCTGTACAATCGACGGGGAGAGAAAGGGGGGAGAAACAGGGGAATGTGAACACTCTGCATCCGAAACACCAGTGGAAACAACACAATCCACAGGTAACTCATTAGACAATGCAGACGCAGAGTCTAATCCCTGAGGAACACAAAGAGCAACATCGAAATTGACAGCAACATTCGTCCGAACCACATACTCTTTCAAACATATTGATGTGGAAAAACTTGGACTTTCCATGCATGTCAATACGATAGTTGACAGGTGAACACTTTTCCTTCACAAGAAAAGGGACCTTTTCAGGAAACTTCAACTTATTCTGTTCATCAGAGAGCAAAACAAGAACCTGATCACCCACTTTCAATGAACGAGGAGAGCTCTTTCTGTCTGCGTACACTTTATACTTGTCGGTCTGACTGTCAGCGGTCTGTTGTGCCTGAGCACAACTGTCCAGTATCCGATTGTGCAAGTCATGTACATATTGGTAAAAACGTTTTTGTCATCGTCAGTCATCTGTGTGCCAGTCCACTTATCAGCTAACAAAGCGATAGGACCACGGGGTGAATGACCGAAAAGTAACTCAAAAGGAGAAAAAACCCTAAAGTCATATTCGGCAACTCCCGATATGCAAACAGAACAGCCGGAATGTACCGATCCCACTGCTTGGGACAGTCACGACAAACCTTCTTCAGCATGGACTTCAAGGTGCCATTAAACCTTTCCACCATCCCGTTAGACTGAGGGTGGTATGGAGTAGTGGTAACAGAAGAAATAGACAACAGACGGTACACTTCCTTCATCAGGGTCCGAAACAAACTGAGTACCACAATCAGTAAGAATTTCGGAAGGCAAACCATACCTTGAAAAAATAGAAAGAAGAGCCTCCGCCACAGTGACTGTATCGATACGTTTGAGTGGGACAGCCTCTGGAAACCGAGTAGCTGTATCCACCAACGTCAGAACGTACCGAAAGCCAGAAGAAGACGACACTTCCAAAGGACCAACCAAATCCATCGCTACCTTCTCAAAAGGTACTGAAACCAACGGCATCTTGTGCAACGGCGCACAAGGGACGCGGTTACGAGACACAGTCTTCTGACAAGTATCACAGGAACGACAATACTCCTTGACTGACTGAGACACTCCTGGCCAAAAGAACGATGCAAGAACTCGTTGTAGAGTACGTCTGATCCCACAATGACCAGAAAAAAAATGCTGTCATGCGCAGTATGAAGCACAACGTTACGTAACTCCTGAGGAACTACCACCTGACGCTTAACTTCACCTTTGTCCTTGACCAAGCGACATAGAACATCATTAAAAAAAACAAAAACAGGCTTAGTCAAAGGGGAAGGTACCTCAGTTACAACTGAAGAGAACAAATGGCTCAAAGAGGCATCACGCTTCTGCATAGCAGCAAATTCCTTAGGTTGTACATCCAGCACAGACAAATCAGGCACTGACAACGGTACAGGCAACTGTTTCTCCTTGTCTGCCTGTAAACGAGTAGTCACATTACATGGGACAAAAGATCCACCAGCACCTGAACATGCTGAAGTAACACCTGGAAGATTACCAAGAATGAGATCCCGTTACTGGGTTCTCAATAACACAGGCAAGCACCTCACCCTCAAAGTAAGGTGTACTAACTGAGACCACAGCAAGAGGGAAAACCTCAATCTTACCTCCAAAAGAACGACAATGTTGTTCTTCACCAGTGAACTGGTGCGGAAGAACAAAAGAACGGCGCACTCCCGCAGTAGTGCAACCTGTGTCCCTCAACACAGAAAGGAAACCCATTGACAGTTCCTGACTCAACCAGTAAGCCGTCAGTGTTAACATGTGACACCATTGAATGGGCTACAGTAGATGGATCGAAACATTGTCTGACATACCTGCAACATTCACTGCTGACTGCTCTACAGATGGACAATCCCGAGAGCTTTATGAAACCAGCAACCACAATTGTAACAACCTGCGGGTTTACCTGAGGTATTATGAGCCTGTCCGCGCTGTCGGCCACGGTTACGCGGATACCGAGAGTTAGACGCTGTTTGACCACCTCTAGGTGTACCGGTATTTGCACCCAAATGACCAGACTGCTGACCACCACCGGTAGCAGACTGTTCAAATCGGCTGCCATGATCGCGTCCGCTACGAGAATTTTGACCACCGCGGGAATTTTGACCTCCACGGTAAACGATTACGGTTCTGATTTGAACGCCAAGAGCCAAATCCACGGTCTGAACCAACACACTGTTTGGTGATGTGCAAAGGAAGCGACATTTACATCGAAAACCGTGTCCGTTCCCTTGCGGGCAAACGTCCGATCAGGATGCGCAGTCCTGTACTGTTCCGCAAGCTCGCACATTTCTTCAGCGCTCGCAACCGACCTTTCTTTTAGAAAAAACAGCCAAGTCCTTTGAAACGCTGTTCAAAATCTGCTCACGCAAAAAACAGATCACGAAGTTCCGCATAATCCTTTTTAGTTTTGGACAAGTCAATCCACCGATCAAGAAAATGCGCAGACCGAATCAAATACGCAGGAAATGACTCGCTTTTCTCTGGACGCACGGTACGGAATTTCTCGCGAAATCCTTCGGCGGTACACCGGTAACGTTTAAGTAATTCATCCTTAAGTTCATCCCATGTTAAAGTATCCTTCGCTGCCAAAGAATGATACAGCGTCAACGCACTGCCCTTGAAAAGAGACGCAATATACAATACCCACTTATCTTTGGGCCACTCGCAAGAAGTAGCATGACTCTCAAATCTAAACAAAAATGCATCAATCTCATCTTTGTTTTTCATCAAAGACAGGCATCTTGGGGATATAAGGAGAACGACCAGAAATAGTTTCGCATCACCAGAACCCTGCGCAGAACCATTGTCTGTAACACCAAAAGCTTTTAATTTCTCCATTTCAAGCTGAAGCTTCTTACTCTCTAACTCTAACTCCATGGCTTTTAAATCTTTCTCATGCTGCTCCCTCTCTCTCTCTCTCTCTCTTTCCCTATCCTTTTCTTCCCTTTCTTTATCCTTTTCTTCCCTTTCTTTATCCTTTTCTTCCTTTCTTTATCCTTTTCTTCTTCTCTCTCTTTCTCTCTCTGTCTTTCTTTATCTTTTTCTTCTCTTTCTTTATCCTTTTCTTCCCTCTCTCTTGCGCGCTCAGCGCGATCCTCACACTGTTTGACATATTGAATCAAGTCCGGCCCATCAAGGCCTAACGTCTTACCCTGAGACAGGTAGGTCTCAAAGGCCGACATTTTGAATGAAAATGTTTTCTAAAATAATAAAAAAAAAAAAAAAAATTTTATGAAAAATAAAAAGAACAATGAAAATTTACTTTAAATTTGAAAAAGAAAACAAAAAATGAATTTAAAGGTTGAGTATAAAATTTCCTTCCACTCACACCAAAATCCAATCACTCCTATACACACTAATAAAAAAAAAAAAAAATTGTTTTCAAACAGCAAAACCAAGAAGAATTTCCAAGCAAAAAAAAAATTTGTTTATTTGGACAGGCCTCCAAAATGATCACCCTTTTGGATCAAATCAGTGGCCAGGGGAAGGAGAAAAATCGAATTCAAATAATAGGAAATAAAAAGGGTTGTGAAACGAAAAAAAAAAAAAAACTACGTAAGGCTAAGCGTCTCCCATCGCCATGCCCCCTTGCTACCCGCAAGAGAAGGTGGAAGCTCACCAGCCTATGGAACAACAATGCCCTAACAAAACAGAGGTAGAAATAGAAAAAAGAGGCACTCACTCAACAATCCTTTCAATACACATACACCAAAAAAAATCTTAAAACAACATTAATTAAAACAATGAAAAGACAAACACCTAAAAAGGGGATAATACACAATGACTATCAGAAACCCTACCTAAGAAATGAGAATGAGAAAATTTTCAAACTAGATAGGTGCCTATTGATAAAGACGAAATAGAGAGAGAATGAAGTCAGAAAACAGCAAAAGTAGACAGAGTGGAAATCACCAAGACAGTAAGAAAAAGTAAGACTAGAAATTAGAAAAAGCCCTCTGGACTACCCCCTACTGGCACAGTCCACCCGTATAATCGGAGACGGGACTAGCACAAAAAATACTAGAATAGGAAAAAAAAAAAAACAACACACCCACAAAAAGTTACATAGGGACACTTTTGAAGGGGGGGGGGGGGGGGGTTACAATGAAAAGTGAACACTAAGTCTTAAGTGGGGTTGGGGAAGAAAAACAAAATTATTTTGCCACTCCAGAAAAAAAACAAACAACAACAACAACAAAAACCAAACGGTTGGTATATAAACAAAGTTGCAATAAAAATAAAGGAGGGTTACAAAACAAAATTATTTCAAAATTTGAAATAAAAAATCAGGAAATGGATATAATATAAAGAAACTGATTCAAAATAATGAAAGGAATCAAATTTATGCAATTTATAATAAGTACAAGAAGGGGTTTTTTTAAACAAGAAAATTACCAAAAAAAAAAAAAAAAAAAAATGATAAAGTACTGGGGGGTAGGGTATAATGAGGGGGGGGGGGGGTTTACATGAAAATCCTTAAAATACTCAGTAGAAAAAAAACGTGGGGATACTAAAGGAGGAGGGGATTTCACAGCAAATTCTGTTCAAATTGCTGAATAATAAATCAAGAAAGGAATGGAAATGTGGGGAGGGGTTTAAATGGAAATTTTTACAATATAAAGAAAATTAGTGGGGGGGGGGGGGGGGGGGGGGGGGAGGGATGTATCCAAATAGAAAAAAAGGTAATTATACGTAATAATCAACTGTTCCCACACAACATTCAGTAATACCTTAAAAAGCAAATATAATTTTTTTTTTTCCAATTCAAAATGGGGTGGGGAACATCACAACCAATGGGAGGGGTACGAAACAAAAACCAAGTTCCAAGTCGGGGTCACCACTGTCAGACGTACGATATCCATGCATGCACGCACATACACACACGAACCTGACGTCTTTCCTCCGCACACAACTGCATCCACTCCATACACATAAGGCGCAAACAAAGGTCAATTTTGATTCATCCCCTCCTAATCTTTTAAAATCCCATGGGGGTTCTTTACTCTGGCATCAATCAATTTTCATATATCATATATATATATTATTCATTATATCTGTCTTTCAGCTGGTGCGACCAAACCAGCACACACGATATTGATTTTTTGCAGGTTTACTCACTGCAAGTGTCCACACACACTCTCTGTGGTGTCTGGAACTGGCTTCCTCTGTGCGGGGATCCCATACTGCCCACTGCTTATCACATCTACTGGTCGGCGACACTTTTGCCCAACCTGGATCTTCCCGCGGATCGGAGCTTGGCCCGGGAACGCGCGCAGCCCCCCCAGCCATCCACCTTAGTGCCCGATCTCCAGTTTCTTCTTTCCTCTACCACATGGGGAGTCGGCCCAGGGCTTGAGTACCGGTCATTCAACTACAATGCACATACTTCTGTATGTGTTAGGCCTCTGCCTTTATCAGTGGGCACAGTCAGCCTCTTCTTCATCTAAATCGTCTGTTCCATTCTCAGAGTGCGCACCGATACAGACCAACGCCTGTTTATATTCAAATCGCGTGAACAGTGTTAAAAATTTCACTCAAACCCTGGGCCACGCTCAGCCAGTACTCTCCCTTGTATCACACGACTAACCTATAGTGTAACGCACGAATCAATAATCTTTTTTAATCTGTACTGTCTCATGTAATCGCGTAGCATACGAAATATCGCTCCGCATTACATGACAATTGTTTCCATTATTTCACCTATTTTCCCTTTTGCCCTTCCTGCATATTCTGAAAGTGAAATATCTACTGACAGTTTAGTCGTTAGAGTGAAACCTAAGTATTTGTAGCTGTTTACTACCTCAATTTCTTCCCTTTTGTAGTTCCATTTTTCTAGTCTGCCAAGGTATCCTCCTTTTCTAAAGACCATGAGTTTTGTTTTTTTTTTGGAGATTAACCTTTAGTCCAATGCGGTCTGAGGCTTCCTGTAGGTTCTTAATTTGGTTTTGCAGGCCTGCTGGTGTTCTTGCTATTAAGGCTATGTCATCAGCGAATAAAAGTGAAAATATTTCTGCCTTTCCGGGTAAGAATTGATATCCGTGTCTTCCTTTAGCTGTAACATTGTCTGCAACTTCTGTAATTAGTAGTGAAAAGATTAGGGGGGACAGTAAGCACCCTTGTTTCACTCCTGTGTGGCATTAAAAGAATTCTGTTAGTTCAGTTCCATGTCTTACACATGCTTGTACTGTTTTATAGATAGCATTTAACATGTTAATCATCTTCGTAGATATTTTGTGTTTTTGTAGGATTTCCCAAAGTTTTTCCTCTATTTACTGTATCAAACGCTTTCTGATAATCGATGAAGGCTACATATAACTTACTTCTTCTTCTGCCGTATAGGCAGTTACTTATCATAGATGTTAGTGTGAAAATATGGTCTACTGTGGAGAAATCTCTCCTGAAGCCTGCCTGTTCTTTGCTAATTTTATTTTCTGCTTCTGCCCAATCATATAGTCTTCTATTTCATATTGCTGTGTAAATCTTGCTTACGATGCATAATAAGGATATTCCTCTATAGTTTCCTGGATTCTGTCTATCTCCCTTCTTGTGTAGTGGTATGATCACCGCCCTTGACCATTATATGGGGAAATAGCTATCTTGATATAACTTATTAATTAAATAGTTTCGTTAAGAATGGCACTATATTTCGTGCTATAGTTTTGAGAAATTCAGGAGGGATTTCATCAATGCCTGGTGATTTGCCTTTTAAAAAAATTTTCTGTAACTGATCTTACTTCGTTTTCGGTTATCTCTTCATCTAACTCTTGTACATGTATTTCGTTTAACACTTCTTCTTCTTCTTCTTGTGGTCCTTCTTCTCTATCGTTTAGTATTTCTGTGTCTTGTGGATTCAAGATGCTTTCGAAATGCGCTTTCCACTGTGTAGTATTAATAGATGGTAATGTGCTCTTCTTTCTTCTAACACTTTTTATGGTGCTCCAGAAAATTCGGCTGTCCTTGCGGTTTTGTACTAGTGTGTCGTATGTTTGCTTTTTATACTGTTTTTTTCTTTTCTCTAATTGTTTCTTTGTATACTGCTCTTTGTGTTCTGTAAGCCTCTCTCCTTTTTTTCATAAATGGTTGGGTTTTTATCCTTTTTCGTCCATGTCAGTCTATGAGTGCTTGTTTCGCTTCTTTCTTTTTGATTTGGCAATTTTTATCATACCAGTAATTGTAGTCTTATGTTTTCCTCCTATACCTATTGTTCTGTACATGTCTTTCCCTGCCTCTTTTAATAGCTTATTAAATCTGTCTATGCTCGTATCTACATCTCTTTCTATTTTTCTGTTATTTGCGCCATTATTTGTTTGCCTCTTCCGATTCTATGAACTGGACATACTGTCGTTGTTTCGTGGGATCCCACTTTAGTTTCTTCACGTAAGATTTCTTGCCCTCGATCTCTTGTGCGTTAGACAGTGTGCTTTGTAATTCCATCAAAATAGGCATATGCTGAGCTTCAACTCTCTCTACTATCTGACACTTGTTCACATTTTCTAACAGTTCAACAGAACATATATAGCAATCTATAATACTGTTACCCCTTTCGGAATAAAAAACGTGTATGCATCGTCGAACTTTCCCATGCAAAGACCATTTAGTGGAGTTACATTAAACTTTACACAAAATTCAATTAGTTTCTTGCCAAAACCATTTGTGTGGGGATCTTTAGACCTACGTGCATACATGTCCAGCTCTCTTCCTGTAATGTCATTTTCATCATCGATGCTCAAGCTCCATTCCCCGATACGAGCATTGAGATCTCCTCCAATGATGTAATGGAAGTTATTTCCTTGTTCTGTTTGCGCAAATATGTATTGTTCAATTAATTCCAGTGTGCATGAATAATCTTTGTCAGAATAATATCAGCTATCTACTGGATGTACATACGTACCTATAAACAAAATGTCTTTTTCACAATGCAATAGATTTTTCATTAACTTCACACAGAGTACATTTCCCATGTCAGTATTTATCAGTTGGACATTTTTTTTTTTTTTTTTTGCTGCTGTCCCAACCTCTGCACCACCTCAGAGGCAGTGCACCCACGCCGCTCATTCCGACACCCTGTCCACAGCTACAGCCCGGTCGGCCCCGCCGCGCAGCCTCGGCACCGGCAATCCACAGGGAGCAGTCAATGTCAAGTCGTCAAGAGGCAACCCACCGGAGGAGACACTGCACTGCTGCCGAGTCACTTCGGTGGTGTTCAGTGGCGCCTGTGTTCTGATCTAACATACGCAGGACCACCCTACTAAGCCCCCTACTGACGACAATAATTGCTTAGTCGCGGAGCCGGCGTAAGTGAGCTCTCCCCCTGGAGGGCACCACCACGTCTGTCCAACGACAGCCCCCATGGACCCGCCGATACCGATGACCCCGACGGAACCAAACCAAGGCCACAGACGCGGAAAGGACATCGAAACCGAGGTCACCATGAGAGCAGGGCATGAAGGGCCACAGAACTTGAGACACTTTTTTAATGCTGATCGATGAGAATGAGGATGATTAAGATGATGCTACGGATTTCCATTTCGGTCTGAGACTACATGACAGGGCTGTACTCTACGCTTCCTTTCATAATATATCCCGGCGTCAACCAGGCCCGAGAGATACAGGCACCTGCAGTGTTGGTCAGGAAATTTGAGCAACACTCTCAGAAACGCATCCATTAAGTGGATGAAACTCGACTGTGTGGTCCCAGTCTTCCCAACTGAGCCCGTAGCAAACTCAACTCTGTGTAGGAGCCGGTCGGGGCAGAAAAACCCACATGACTCTGATGGGATTCGAACCCACGACCTCCCAGCCGGGAGTCCGCGACGCTAACCACTTCGCCACGGCGGCTGGTCCAGTTGGACATATTCAGATAACTCTTTTTTTTATCAGCAGGATTGTTGCCCTGAGGGTCTTCCCATTCTAGTAAATTTGACCGCTGGACAATGTAATTGCAAAAAATCATAGAATTTTAATTGAAAATCGAAAAATTTAGAAGTATATGTTTCTGTTAAACAGCACAGATCAAAAGATGTGATAAATTCTAAAAAGTCTGGTTCCGTTAATTTATCTAATAATCCCCCCACATTCCAACATGCAAAAGATAGGTTTCTTTTTTCACTCTCGTCTTCCTTTCTTCTTTCATTCCCACTCTCTCCCTCTCTCGTTCCCACACTCGTGTCGTATTCTGGTGTCTTTTCATTGTTCTCTAGAATTCGTGTGGTCTGTAGTCCCTGTGTACGGCCGTGGCCTACCCTTCATTTCTTACTTTTTCTTTCCTTCGTCGTTGCATTCGTGCGTGTGCTACTGGTTGTTTTACCGGGTGCCTTCGTGCTACAGGTGTGTGAACGTGAAGCTTTGTTTGTTTTGCGTTGTCCTCCCTTCTCTCTCTCCTCTCCCCCCCAGCTCTGCCCCCCTCCTTGCTGTCCGTCAACGCTGTACTACTGCAGTGGATCCGCACTGTTTCGTCCAGAGTTGTTTGTCGCGAGCCGGGCGCCCTAACGTTCTGTGCATCCGCTACATCTTCCCCACCACCCCTATCCTCCCCTCCCTTCCCCCCTCTACTAGGCTGACTCTGTCTTGTCCTTGTGTACCACATGTGACCGCTTGTCTGTCGCGCCGTGGGTATGGTGTTGTGTCAATTGCCGCCTCGCCTGCCGCCGCGCGCGCGCTGCAACTGCGTCAGACCTTGACCCCAGTGGCCCCCAGAAGGATTCTGATTGGTCCTTAGGTTTGTTTTGGTTTATTAATGTGTGCGCGTTGACTGTGTGTGAGCACGTGGTTACTGTCTGAACTAGGGAGCGGGCTGACATGTGTTTCCGTGTTGTGTGTTCCTTTCATACTTTCATTCTTACTTTCCTCAGACGCACCCCTCTCCCATTTCCCTTCTCCTCTTCCCCCCCCCCCCCTCCCCCCGCCACTGGCACCTCTCTATTACCCTCTGCTCCATTTCTCTGTTTTGGGGGGTTCCGCAGGGATTCCAATACCCTGTCCCAATCAACCCTGATCTCCCTCCTCTCTCTCCTTCTCCTGTCTCCCCCCATGCCATCAGATTTTCACTCTCACATACACTCCCTTCCCCTGCCTCGCTCTCTCTCTCACCACTTTCATCCCCACTATCACTCCTGCTGGCGTTCATCAACTTTGTAACATGCTCAGTTGCTTTCTTTCTTTCTCTCTTCCTTTCTTCGTTCCACTCTTTCTCTCTTCTCAACTCATTTGCCCCTGCCCTCCCCCTTTGCTCTCTCCTCAGACTCTCTCTCTCTCTCTCTCAGTCCCACACTTTCACGTTCCATCCTTCCATCATAGTCTCTGTGGCTCCATCCTTCGTGATTGTCCGACACTCTTCCTCTGAACCACGATTGTCTATTTGTCTCTTGATGCCTTGCTGTGGTGCACCCCATGCCCGTTCCTGCCGTTATAGCTGTAGGTCGCTCCGCTAGTCCGTAGGTCCGCTCCGCTGGTCCGTAAGTCTGCTCCGCTGGTCCGTAGGTCCTAGTCCATAGGTCCGCTCCGCTGGTCCATAAGTCCGCTCCGCTGGTCCGTAGGTCCGCTCCACGGATCCATAGGTCCACTCAGCTCGTCCGTAGGTTCGTTCCTCGGCTAGTCCGTACGTCCACTCCACTGGTCCGTACGTCCACTCCGCTGGTCCGTAGATCCACTCCGCTGGTCCGTACGTCCGCTCCGCTGGTCCATAAGTCCGCTCCGCTGGTCCATAGGTCCGCTCCGCTGGTCCGTACGTCCGCTCCGCTGGTCTGTAAGTCCGCTCCGCTCGTCCGTAGGTCCGCTCCACGGATCCGTAGGTCCGCTCCGCTGGTCCGTAAGTCCGCTCCGCTGCTCCATAGGTAAGCTCCGCTGGTCCGTAGGTCCGCTCCGCTGGTCCGTAAGTCTGCTCTGCTGGTCCGTAGATCCGCTCCGCTGGTCCGTAGGTCCGCTCCGCTGGTCCGTAAGTCCGCTCCGCTGGTCCATAGGTCCGCTCCACTCGTCCGTAGATCCGCCCGCTACTGGATTGGGTGCTCCCTCACGTACAGCTTCCCTCCGACGAAGTAGCCAGACTTGCCCGTCTCCCTCAGCTCACGTCATTGCGCTGTCTGGCGCCTCGTCCGGTCCTGGCTCACCGTGATCCTTCTTCTTTCATGGCTTCCCTGGCCTCCCGGTTCCTCAGTACCCGCATGGCGTCCCCCCATCGTAACATTTTGGCTATCACAGGCCTAGGGCGCGTTTGTTGGATGGGTTATACCTTCCCAGTCTGTGAGCCCGTTCTACTGCGTCTGCCGCCCAGTCCTCCTCCTTCATGTACTTTTCCAGTACCCCTTTGACAATGTCTTCACATTTCTCGGGTCCACTCCCTCGTCTCCTTCTTTTAACCCGTAGAAACTTAAGGTTGTTCCTATGGGAAAAACCTTCTAGTTTGTCCATTTCGTCCTCCATAAGTGCTAGTCTAGCATATGAGAGAGAGAGAGAGAGAGAGAGAGAGAGCGAGAGAGAGAGAGAGAGAGAAGCCAAAACATGGTTAACAAACGATGCACCTTTGATGCAGACACTATGTCTGAAAAAGTTCGACGAAGTGTATTTGTATTAGTGATTGATTCAGATATCTATTCATAGATTTGTAGTGACGTTTGTTTCCCCAAATGACGCACGCACAGATTTTCGTCATGATCTTGAAACTGAGAACAGATGACTCTATTTGCAGTGGAAAATAGGCGTTATCGTCCCCTGATCGTGTGTGTGTGTGTGTGTGTTGTTGTTGTTGTTGTTGTTGGTTTGTTTGTTCCGGAAACAGGTCTACTTTTGTTTGTATAGAAAGCGAATGTAGTTCTTGTGCCAACCAAGCTCTTATGATTATCTGTCAGAGGACTTATTCGCTGACTGGCAGCTACGCGATGTCTGTCTGGTGTGTTGATCGCCGTGAACGTTTATTTGTTTGTTTTCATTGTTTGATTCTTCATGTGTAAAGGATATATTGATAACATTGTACAACAATAACAACATTTCCACGTTGAGTATATTTTGGTCCTCAGCACCCGGGCTTAGACTGTCTAACGTCAATTTAGAATCATTGTACATTTAAAACTCTGACACAAGTAAAAGGACACTGGAATTAAAAAGAGAAGAAGCAGGAGAACGGGGGAGGAAGGGAGGAAGGGGGGGGGGGGGGGGGGGGGTCGACAAGAAGACGATAACAATGACAACAACGACGCCGACGATGACCCAGTGATAATGATGATGATGATGATGATGATGATGACGATCATGACGATGATGATGATGATGATGATGATGATGATGATGATGATGATAATGACGACGATGATGTTGATGACGACGGACGGTGACGATGATGATGATGATGATGATGATGATGATGATGAGATTGAAGAATAGGAGAGGGAAGAGAAGAAATAAAAAACGAGGAGAGGACGTGTCACGGGCACGCTGAAGCACGCATGCACATAGATGTGGCCACACAGTCATGATTACATGTTTGATGGGAATGAAGGGTGTGTGGCAGACCAGGGAGAGGAGAGCGAGAGAGAGGAGAGAGAGAGATGAGAGAGAGAGAGAGAGAGAGAGAGAGGAGAGAGAGAGAGAAAACGCGTCGTGCTTCGTTCTGATAATTTGTGTGAGAGAGAGAGAGAGAGAGAGAGAGAGGTGCGAGAGAGAGGAGAGAGAGAGAGAGGACAAAG
>JADBJO010023694.1:15000-26201 GCA_016801955.1 Conus betulinus | reverse complement strand
GAGAGCTCTTTTACAACGCGCACTGGGACAACAACAAGAATAGTTTCGATGGTGACGTAGACGACAACAGAGCAGCAGAAAACAACAGTTATAACACCTTCATCATCACTAACATCAGCAACTGCCAGAGGGGCGAAACACTGGGGAAATAGCAGACCCCTGTCAAGATGGAACAGCAATGTTTGTACACAGGCATTCAAAAAAACACACTTGGGCCACGACGTACATCATAAAATATTTTACGTCACGGGTTACGTCATATCTGTTAAAAAAAAAAAAAAAAAAAAACCATGTTTTTTCCCCCCTTGTGAAGCAGGTAACACTGTATCAGACTAAAACAAACAACAACAACAACAAACAACAACAACAACTACTACTACTACTACTAATACTACTACTACTACTACTACTACTACTATCATCCAATAGTGATAAGAGTGGTAGTAACAGCAGTAGCCTTTGCCGCTGCAGCGGAAATAGCAGTAAAATAATATCTAATAATAATTATGGTATTTGCAAGGCGCAAAATCTTAATCAAATCAACTCTAAGCGCACGAATGTAAGCAAGCACACACACACACACACAACACACACACCACAACACACACACACACACACACACACACACACACAACGCACGCACGCACGCTCACTCACACACACACACACACACACACACACACACACACACACACACACAACACACACCACACACACACACACACACACACACTTCAAGACGTGCTGTGTGGGCTGAACAAAACTATCAACTAAATATTCACATCTCAGGTTCCCACACCGAGTGGGTACAGGCTGCAGTGGGAGTAGTAGAGATCATGGAGAGGGCTGTTAGGAAAGAAGAAAAGAGATGAGTTTTAGGAGCAGTCGTTTAAAAGAAGAGAAAGTAGGTAGTTGACGGACAGAGAGCGGAAGTTTGTTCGGGGAGAGTGGGCCAGAAACAGAGAAGGCACGTAGGCCAAAGGTACTGAGCTTGGTACGTGAAATCCGGAAAAGTGAGAGGATCAGAGGAAGAGCGGAGGTTGCGCCAGGATTGTAGATTCACTGAGTAGATTGGTTTGGTAGTCAGGGGCTGTAATGTTGAGGGACTTGTAACAAATGGCGTCAAGTTTATAGGGTATGCGTTTTGTTGCAGGAAGCCAGTGAAGTTGTGCGACAGGAGAGGGGAGATGTGGCCAGTCTTTTTTCTTCTTAAGTACAAGGCGTGTTGCAGCATTGTTTGAATGCGTTTTAGTTGTGAATAGAATATTCATTGACACCAGAAAGGAGGTGAGTTGCTGTAATCGATACGAGACATAATGAAACAGAGGGCAAGTTTGACAGTTGCTTCGGTAGAAAGAATGTTTTCTGAGCAAGCCGATGAGCGACGAAGGTGGTAGTGGCAAGATCTGGCGGTTTGGGTCACAAAGTTTTGCATGGGAAAGGGTAGAATCAAAGTGGACACCCCATACTCTTGGGGGAGTCGGAAAATTGACCCGCATGTGTGGCATAGTGGAAGAAAGATGAGAGAGAGAGGAGAGAGAGAGAGAGAGAGAGGAGAGAGAGGAGAGAAGAGAGAGAGAGAGAGGGGAGAGAGAGAGAGAGAGGAGAGAGAGAGAGAGGGCAGAAGTGTAGAGAGAGTCGTCGAGTGCTGATCAGAATCTGCTTGTCGTCTCGTCGTCGTCGTCGTCGTTGTGTTGTTGTTGTCGTAGTCTAGTGTGGTTGTTGTTGTTGAGTAGGGCAGGCAGTAGCAGCAGCAGTAACAGCAGCAGCAGCAGCAGCAGCAGTAGTAGTAGTAGTATAGTAGTAGTTAGTAAGTTAGTAGCAGTAGCAGCGGTAGTAGTAGTAGTAGTAGTAATGGTAGTAGTAGTAGTAGTAGCAGCAGCGCAGCCAGCAGCAACAGTAGTAGTAGTAATGGTAGCAGCAGCCAGAAGCAGCAGCAGCAGTAGTAGTAACTGTAGCAGCAGCAGCAGCAGCACAGCAGCAGTAGTAGTAGTAATAGCAGCAGCAGCAGCAGCAGCAGTGAGTAGTAGTAGTAGTAGTAGTAGCCGTAGTAGTAGTAGCAGTAGAAGTAGAACGGTGATAGTCGTGGTGGTAGTCGTGTGATGATTATTGTAGTGGGTATAGTAAACAGTATCTGGCTGTGCAGCAAAAGAAAGAAAAAGAAAATTCTCTGCTGCTGGGCCCTCCAGTTGCGACAGGGCAAAAAACTGGTTCAACAAGAGGTCATCGTTCTGCTGTCAGCACGTCGCTTGAGGAACAAACACAATGTGGTGCCTGGCAGTAGGCTGCTTAGCATCAACAATGCACATATTTATGCTCTTCAGCCCTGATATGGTCCCCTTCCGGTCGGCTGGGCTTTGGACAATCAAAATGGAGCTGAAGTCGCACTTTGACAGCTAGCTGTACAAAGTACCACCATGTCATTCATCTTCGTTTGTCCACCATCACCACCCCCTCAGTCAGCCCTGGAAAAGGAAACTGTACAGCCAACAAGTTCCACTCTCTTTCTTCTTTGTGTGTGTGGTGTGTGTGTGTGTGTGTGTGGCTGTGTGTTGTGCGCGTGCGTGCGTGCGGTGCGGTGCGTGTGCGTGTGTGTGTGTGTGTGTGTGTGTGTGTTGTGGTGTGTGTGTGTGGTGTGTGTGGGTTGGGGGGGTGGGCGGGGGATGGATGGATGTGAGTGAGTTTGGGGGTGGGGATTTTGATTCTGAATGAGAAAGATGTGACCTCCAATCTTCCAACGTCCAGTTCCGGGGCCTCCTCACTGACTTGTCGCGTCACTGTGTCACTGTTGTAACGATGTGTGTGAAGCACCTCTCTTTCCCCCGCGACGCAAATTGAATTTTCTTGTTTATATTATTGTGTGTGGTGTTGTGTGTTGTGTGTGGTGCGTGCGTGCGTGCGTGCGTGCGTGCGTGCTGCGTGCGGTGCGTGCGTGTGCGTGCGTGCGTGTGTGGGTGTGTGTGTGTGTGTGGTGTGTGTGTGTGTGTGTGTGTAGTGGTGTTGAGAGGGCGCTTACACCAATAGGACTACAGTTTCTGTGGGGAAGGAAGGAAAAGTTCAGTAGTGTCTTCTATTCCATCTTTGCTGGTAAATCTGCCCTTCTCTCTTGATTGCCAAGCAATTATCCAATATTTTCCCCCGCCATAAACCATGTCCTTTTTTTCCTCCAGCGCAATATAAACCATCCTTTTTTCCTCCCTCCGCCAATATAACCATGTCCTTCTTCCTCCGCCAATAAAACATGTCCTTTTTTTTGTCTGCTAAGCAAACTATGTCCTTTCTTTTCTAGAACAAGTCATGTCCTTTCTTATGCTAACAATCATATGATTATCTGTTCGATAAATCAATTTTTCTTGTAAATTTATCCTTCTTCGTCTGCATAAAACCATTGTCGTTTTGTCTTCTTGTCTAAGCACAGAACTTTTCACCTTTGCTAGTCATACAGTCCTCTCAAAGCGGGGTCATGAATCACGTCTTTCCCTTCTCGCTAGGAAAAACCTTTGTTCTGTTTTTTTCTGAAATAAATCATGTCTTTTTCTCCTTCATATGAACCCATGTCCTTTTCTTTCCAGCCATAAATCACGGTCGGGTTCTCCCTCGATATCGATCGCCCCGTCCTTTTTCTTCATGATGCGCAGAATTCTGAAGCTGTTTTGACCCCTACATGGGATCATACCTGTTTTCTTTTTGATGCAAATCATGACCATTTTATCTGCTGACAGCAAATTCGTGGCCAGTTTTCTCTGCTGTGATCATGCATTATAAACTATGCTGTAAGTAATACACATTTTCTCTCTGTAATGAAATCTTGCCATTTGCTATGCGGCAAATCATGCAATTTTTCTCTGCATGTTATAAACCATGGTCCTTTCTTTCATTAAGCTATAAGATGCACGTCCTTTTTTCTTCATTCTATAAATTATGTCCTTTTCTTCATTCTATGATGAAGCATGTCCTTTTCTTCATTCTATACAATTATGTTCTTTCTTCATTCTATAAAAGCATGTCCCGGCTTTTCTTCATTCTATGTAAAGCATGTCCGAGATTTCCTCCTTCCTATAAAGCATAGTCTCTTTCTTGATGCTGTAACCTGGCAACCCTTCTCCATGTCTGTATATTTTTTTTTTTTTTTTTTGTTTTTTTTTTTTGGTACTGTAATCTTTTCTTAAACTACAAACCACATTTGTGAGGCAGAAAAAAAAAAATACTGTGTTTGCATAACATTCATGATAAATCCGTCGAGTTCAAAAGAAAGAAGGTTTGTGAGAGTGTCATGCGTCCCGTGAAAAAAAAATTTCCCTTCCCTTTTAGTGCACCTTCAACCTGGGAGAACCATGCTCTGCAGATACAGATAGAGTATGTTTTAGGGGAACTTTAAGCTGGAGGTGAGATTGAAAACCCACCTTTACAATTGTGCTTGACTACTCAGTGATGAGTTGTTGTAAAGAGTGATGATTTGTACCCATTAAGGAAACGAAAGAGGGCCGAGGAAACCTGGTAACTTTGGCGGAAAGCACGCGGTCACCAGGCTAGGAGGAGAGGAGAGAGAGAGAAGAGAGATGAGAAGGAGCGAGAGAGAGGGCCGAAGAGCGGAGGAGAGAGGAGGGAGGAGAGTGAGGAGGGAGAGAGGGGAGGGATGAGGAGGGAGAGGGGAGGGAGAGAGGGGGAGGAGGAGGTTGAGGGCGCGAGAGGGGATGAGGGGAGGGAGAGGAGAGGGGGAAGAGGAGGGAAGGAGGAGGGATGAGAGATGGAGGCGGAGAGGGAGAGAGAGGAGGCTAAGAGTTGAGAGCGAGAGGAGGCGTCGAGAAAAAGGGATAGATACAGCGAGTGAGAGAGAGAGAGACTAGCTATATTAGAGGACGGGAAGAGACATAAGTAACTCTCTCTGTGGTGAGTAAAGTCCTTCTGTTCGAGAGAAGTTTTGCTTTACGACTACATTGGAAATTTGATGAGATGACTGTCCACACAGAAAGAAATATTTCAATTTTTTGTTTATTGAAGGATTGGCCAGTTCTTTCGGACAAGGATGTATACGCTTGGTAATGAAAATGATTTTGTCCTATTGACAATATATATGTTCATTGTGGTCACGATTTCCCATGGAAAAAATTTAAAGAGAATTGGGTCTGTGGATCCCAGACCAGAATATGTTGTTGTTTATATGAGACAAATTGGTCGTCAAACTATATGACCTGAAAAGAGTATCACACATGCAAACTCTTCTGTAAGGTCAGAGTCCACTAGATATTATTTCTGCGAGAACACTGTTAACACTTTGTATAAGAGGGGGAAAACAATATCGCGCTGTTGTAAAGTCCCTTTGAATAATCTATTGGGGAAAAGAGGACAGATTGAAAACAACAGACACCAACAACAAACAACAACAACAACAACAACACACAACCACACACCACCCCACACACACACACACAAACACACACACACACACACACACCACACACACACACGCAAAAAGACAATATTATTTGGAGTGATGACGTCCCTTGATTAATCTATTGGGGGGGAAAAAAGAGAGGGAAACATTGAGGAACATTTTAAAACCCCTTACGCCTAAAAGAAATGGGGGCCCGTGAAACAGAAGGGAGAAAAACCAGGTGGTGTTGTTTTTTTGTTTGTTTTTGTTTGTTTTTTTAATGGGGAGAAATTGTAGGGTCGTATTCTAGTCTGTTGTATTGAAAGAAAGCAGTTCAAACAAATTTGTGTTGTTGTTGCGCGTGGAAGCCCTGATTGTCTCTGTACTCATGTGTGTGTGTGCATGGGGGACCGTCATGTGACAGGGACAGAGCGAGAGAGACAGACAGAGACAGAGAGATACTAGAGAAAGAAGAGAAGGAAAGATTCCATGAGAGAGCGAAGAAGACAAGAAGAGAAGAAGGGGAAGAAAGGCGGAACGAAGAAAAGAAAGAAAGGAGGAAGGGAGAGGCAGGAGGAGGAGAAGAAGAAGAAGAAGGAAGAAGAGAGAAAGAAGAAGAAGAAGAGAAGAAAAGGACAACGAGAAGAAAAAAAGAAAGAAAGAAAGAAGAAGAAGACGAAGAAGCAGGAAAGAAGAGAAAGATCGAAGAATAAAAAAGATCCTACGAAACAGCCGAAAAACGACGTTCGGAAATCAGAGACAGTAAACAAAATAAACGGTCCCGCGCGTTCTCCAGAGTGTGCCGATGCTTGCAACAACGTTTGCAACATCTTGGCCTGTGCTAAACACCCTCACCGTCTCCAGAGTGTGTGTCGATGGCAACAACCGTTTGAACACCAAGCCTGTGTGCGTAACACCCTCATCACCCTCCAGAGTGTGTCGATGGCTACAACTCTTTGAACACCATGCCTGTGCTTAAACACCACCTCGCCTTCTCCAGAGTGTGCCGATGGCAACAACACCGTTTGAACACCTGGCCTGTGTTTAACCAACCCCCTCACCTTCTCCAGAGTGTGTCTGTCGATGGCTAACAACTCTTTGAAATCAATGCCTGTGCTTTTAACAACCACTCGGCCCACGAGATCGACAGACACATTGATCGTATCGATGCAGCCGCGATCAGCGATCTGTTTGGCTTCGACTGGGGATACACAATCATGATGTTGAGAGTGGATCAGGCGGGCTAGAAAAGATGAAAGGTGAAGGAGGGGCGGGAGGATGGGCTCTGAGGAGGGGGAGGGAGGAGGGGAGTAGGTAGGGTGAAGTGGTGGGAGAGCGTGTTGGGGAGTGCGGGACGGTGGGGTGTGGATAGTTCTGGGACTGAGAGGAGGTAGGATACTGTGTGTTCCTCTTTTGTTTTTGTTCAGGCATAGTTGCCTCATACCTCAAACAAGACAGTGCTGCTTATTGGTATTTCTCCCTGACTCAACACAAAACCGTTTCCGGGAATGAATCTAGCCTGATAATCGATCTTTTAACTGTGGTGGCAGGCGCTACAATAGCTTCAAAGAACTCACCAAAATCTCTTTGATCGCGTAATACGCGGTAGGCAAGTATTCTAAAGTATCAAAATGCAGTCTTTCCAGTGTTCATTTGTACGCTTATTAATGATTACCTCTGTAAACTGGACATGTTGAGTATTTTGATCAGATGTTTTGGAACATAGACAGACAGACAGACACACAGACAGGACAGGACACACAGACAGAGGTGTGGTAGGAGTGGGTGGTGGGAGATTTGTGAGAGGAAGGGAACCAACCTGACCCAAACGGGACGGTAGGCCACGGTAGGAACAAGGGAAGGGGCAAGAAAACAAAGCAATAGCTTCAACCCCCATCACGGAAAACAAATCCCACACTCCCCTCACCTTCTTCTCTGCCGCTTTACCCCCTCCATATCTCCCTCCCTTCCCTCATCTCATTCCCATTTACCTCTATCCCATTCACTCCCGCCCAACCCATCTCCAATTCCACGTCATAACAAAGGGCACTTTTGCAGGAATCGCCCTTGAGAGAAAGAAGCCCAGAACCCAGGACAGTGGTACAAAGCCAGAGGAACACAGTGCAGGGAAGAAAACTGACCACATTGTCAGTGTTCTGTCTGTTTTCTGTTTGATCAGGCAGTGACCATGGCAGCGACCTCTTCTGTTTACATCATCTCTGGCCAATTTCGCTCCACCGTCAGTCTTTTTATTCATCTCTGGCCACTTGGCTCCATCGTCACGTCTTTTCTGTTCATATCTGGCCACTACTTGGCTCAATCGTCACGTCTTTCTGTTCATCTCCTGGCCCACTTGGCTCAATCGCCAGGTCTTTCTGTCATCTCTGGCCACTTGGCTCAATCGCACACGTCTTTCGTTCATCTCTGGCCACTTGGCTCCATCCGTCACGTCTTTCTGTTCATTTCTCTGGCCACTTGGCTCCATCGCCACGTCTTTTCTGTTCATCTCTGGCCACTTGGCTCCATCGCCACGTCTTTCTGTTCATCTACTGGCACTTGGCTCATCGTCACGTCTTCTGTTCATCTCTGGCCACTTGGCTCCATCGCCACGTCTTTCTGTTCATCTCTGGCCACACTTGGCTCCATCGTCACGTCTTTCTGTTCATCTCTGGCCACTCACTTTACCGTCTTTCTGATTATTAGAACAAAAAGCTGACCAAAAACTGAATTTATTTTATTATTTGAGCTTCCTATTGGAGAGAAGGGGAAGGGGAAGGAGAGGGGGAGGTGGTGGTGGGGTGGGGGGGTGGAGAGAGAGATGAGAAAATAAGCGGACGGACAGACTGACAGACAGAGAGACATGAGAGATCTGGGACGCAACGCTCGCTTGTATATCGGCGGCCGCATGGCCATTGTCTGCAAGTATTTTCCAATCATGCCATGGGCCATTTGTGTCGGTAAGTACTTCCCAATCATATGCCATGGGCCATTTGTTCTGTGTTACTTTCCATTCATGTAATGGCCATTTGTCTGCAAGTATTTTCCAATCGTGTTCAAATTAACCCCCGCATGTGTTCAGTGTCCACTGGTGCAAGATGATGAAGGGGAAAGGACAGCAATTCTGAAGGGACCGTCCCACAGCTTCCCGTCCCCGCTTTTTTCTTTTTTTTTCTTTCTTTTGCTTTCTTCTTTCTTTCTTTTCTTTCTTTTCTTTCTTTCTTTCTTTCTTTTCTTTCTTTCTTTCTTCTTCTTTCTTCTTTTCTTTCTTTCTTTCTCTTTCTGTTCTTTTCTTCTTTCTTTCTTTTCACTTGCTACAGATCCGGTTTAACTGATCAATCCTTATTTGACTGAAATTCCTATCTTTTAATGACAGTTATTCTTGAATGAATTCACTGCTTTGACTCTTGACAGCTCCACTTTGACTGATTATCCCTTCGTTACTGACTCATTTTTTGGAGACTAATCTTTGTGTTTTGGACCGATATTTCCTCACCACTAACGCCCCTACATTGAACTCCGATCACTTGGTCACCGACACCCATCTTGGAGGGACATTCCTTGGTCTTTTACTTTTTCTTCTTTTTGACCTGACATCTCCTAGTTTACTGACATCCTTCTTTTTTTTTTTTTTTTTTTTTTTTTTTTTTTTACTGTTAGCCCATAGGTGTACTTGCATCCCTTCTTTTACTGACATCCCCTGTTTACTGACATCCCTTTCTTTTACTGTTCGCCCATAGTTTACTGACACCCTTCTTTTACTGACACCCCCCTGTTACTGACATCCTTTCTTTTACTGACGCCGCGGTAGTGTACCGACATCCCTTCTTCTTTTCACTGACATCCTTAGTGTACTGACATGACATCCTTCTCTTTTACTGAACACCCTTAGTATATTGACATTCCTTCTTCTTTTACTGACACCCCTCAGTTTAACTGAAATCCATTGTCTCACTCCTTGCCCATCAGGGGAAGACGAGGCGTGCAAAAGACGCGGAATGAAAAAGAAAA
Source organism: Conus betulinus (assembly GCA_016801955.1). Classification (NCBI taxonomy): domain Eukaryota; kingdom Metazoa; phylum Mollusca; class Gastropoda; order Neogastropoda; family Conidae; genus Conus; species Conus betulinus. Next base: position 16,819 of record JADBJO010023694.1, on the reverse strand, counting down.
AAAAAAAAAAAAAAAATAAAAAAAACCCACGATGAAAATCTGTCTGAAACATTTGGGCTGTCCAGCCGGCTTGGAAAGCATAGAACAAAGAAATTGAAACACGGCAGAAGAAAAGGCGAGGGTTGAAAAATCGTCGTCCTTTCTTTGACAGGGGGGATGGGGGCGGGGGGGGGGGGGGGGGGGGGGGGATGGTGACCTAATCACGCGCAAATCTCGTGAGAGGCGAACGGGAAGCTGACAAAAACAGCAGCTCTGGGCGACAAGTGTCTAGACAGGATGGACAACTCCCACTTACGTACTTTCACTTAACCTCCGCCGTACGTCCATGGTTTATTCATGCCAGGACATCGGACAGAAACTCTACTGCTTTGGACGTTTTACTTCGTGTACAGGCTATTAGCCGTCATGGGTGGTGGGAGGGAGTGAGGGATGTGGAGGGGGTGTGTGTGTGTGCAGTGTGAACAATTAGTATTTCATGACAGGCCATGTTTCTAAATACCAGTATCTTCCAGCATTGTACTTGAGACAAAATTTTCAGCATTTGATGTGACTAGATATTCCACAACGTTTTTCACAGGACATTCATGTTCACCAAAAAGCAAAAGTCCAGGGGAATTTGCTGCGGGCGTATTATGATTTAACATTCTAAACGCAGGATTTTCTTTTTCTTTTTCCCACATTATTCAATGCCCCTTAGCAGAAAAACAAAGTGAAATTCACCTTCCTTTGCGCCACCCAAATGAAATCAGCTCCTGCCCTGTGTGACATCGCTAATGATGTTAACTCGGAGCTATTTCAGATACACCCCTTCTAATTCTTGTCAATGCAATTTGAAGTTTCTAAATTTAACTTCATACATGTTTTATAGTATTATTCGTAGCACAAATCTGTGCGCCTCTCCCACCAGCTCTCTCTCTCTCTCTCTCTCTCTCTCTCTCTCTCTCTCTCTCTGAGGTCTTATATAAAACAGAGGCACAAAAATACAGATGAGAAACGGTAACATCACACAACACACACACACACACACACACACACACACACACACACACACACACACACACATACCACACAACACACACACACCACAACACACACACACACACAAGAGCGCGCGCGCGGAGGGGAGAGAGAGAGAGAGAGAGAGAGAGAGAGAGAGAGAGAGGAGAGAGGAGAGAGAGAGATGAGAGGAGAGAGAGAGAGAGAGAACAACAACAACAAAAAACTGTGGCTGATGATCCCACGTCGACATAAGAACAAAGCACACCACACAGGCCAAGATGTCAGCGTGAATTAACAATAAGAAAGAAGGGTGGGGAGAAAGGGGGACGTGAATTAGAAGGTTGGGGAAAAAAAGGGGTGGGTGAATTAACGGTAAGAGAGAAGGGTGGGGAGAAAGGGGCGTGAATTCACAGTGAGAGAGGGTGGGGAGAAAGGGGGCGTGAATTAACGGTAAAGAGAGAAGGGTGGGGAGAGAAAGGGGAGTGAATTCACAGTGAGAGAGAAGGGTGGGGAGAAAGGGACGTGAATTAACGGTAAGAGAGAAAGGGTGGGGAGAAAGGGGGAGTGAATTCACAGTGATGAGAGAAGGGTGGGGAGAAAGGGGCGTGAATTCACAGTAAGAGAGAAGGGTGGGGGGAAAGGGGCGTAAATTCACAGTGAGAGAGAAGGGTGGGAAGAAAGGGGCGTGAATTCACAGTAAGAGAGAAGGGTGGGGAGAAAGGGGCGTGAATTGAACAGTGAGAGAGAAGGGTGGAGAGAAGGGGGGGGGCGTGAATTCACAGTGAAAGAGAAGGATGGAGACACAGTGGCGTGAATTGAC
>JADBJO010023694.1:0-10000 GCA_016801955.1 Conus betulinus | reverse complement strand
CCGAGATGAAAGAGAAGTTGGGTCTGCACTGGCACCAGCTCAGCTGACCCGGTGCAAAATTAACGGCGCTGTTGATTTGCACCCGTGCTAATGTGAATCGCCCTCAAGATCAAGGGGATAACCTGAAGCATGCGTGTTGAAAACGAGACTATTCACAGCAAGTGTCATCATCACTCTTATTCACTGAGGCTGACGTACAGCAAAAATATTTCTCAGATCGATTCCATCGTGTCTTCCTCCCTCCCCCCCCCCCCCCCCCCCCCCCCCCCCCCCCCCCCCCCCCCCCCCCCCGCCTTACCCCTATCCACCCAAGACTTTTAGTTCTGAGGCGGAAAAGCGAATTTCATGTTGATGCTGGCGTTATCATCTGCTGACCTGTTTGGGCCGGCAGATCAGAACGAGGCTGCTGCATGGCTGATGCCTGTATATACAGTCAGTGCAGTCAGTTACAGTCACAGTCAGTCAGTGCAGTCAGTTACAGTCACAGTCAGTCAGTCAGTGCAGCCAGTACAGTCAGTCAGTGCAGTCTGTACACATTCACAGTCACTCAGTGCAGTCTGTAACATTAACAGTCAGTGCTGTCTGTTACATTCACAGTCAGTGCAGTCTGTTACATTCACAGTCAGTGCGGTCTGTTACATTCACAGTCAGTGCAGTCTGTTGCATTCACAGTCAGTCAGTGCAGTCTGTAACATTCACAGTGCTGTCTGTGCATTCACCTTCAGTGCAGTCTGTTACATCCACAGTTAGTCAGTACAGTCTGTTACAGTCACAGTCAGTCAGTGCAGTCTGTTACAGTACAGTCACAGCCAGTGCAGTCTGTTACAGTCACAGTCAGTCTGTGCAGTCTGTTACAGTGGCATAGTGGAGTCCGTTACAGTCCCAGTCTGTGCAGTCTGTTACATTCACAGTCAGTGCAGTCTGTTACAGTCACAGTCTGTCTTTGCAGTCTGTCACAGTCACAGCCAGTCTTTGCAGTCTGTACAGTCTCAGTCCGTGCAGTCTGTTACAGTCACAGTCAGTCTTTGCAGTCTGTTACAGTCTCAGTCCCAGTCTGTTACAGTCACAGTCAGTCTGTGCATAGTCTGTTACACAGTCACAGTCTGTCTTTGCAGTCTGTTACAGTCACAGTCAATCTTTGCAGTCTGTTACAGTCTCAGTCTGTGCAGTCTGTTTACAGTCACAAACTGTAACAGTCTCTTACAAGAGTAATCCTAGGTGACAAAACCACAGGAACAACAATCCTCCTGTGAGAGTGGGTGCAGTAAGCCTGTCCCACACCAACACCATAAAGAGTAACCTGTCCCACACCACACCCCATACCAAGAATAACCTGTCCCACACCACACCCTACCAAGAGTAACCTGTCCCACACCACACCCTACCCAGAGTAAACCTGTCCCACACCACCACCCATACCAAGAGTAACCTGTCCCACACCACACCCATACCAAGAGTGGGTGCAGTAAGCCTGTCCCACACACCCCACCACCACCCATACCAAGAGTAACCTGTCCCACACCACACCCTTGCTAAGAGTAGCCCCGTCCCACACCACACCCCATGCTAAGAGGTAGCCCGTCCCACACCACACCCATACCAAGAGTAACCTGTCCCACACCACACCCATACCAAGAGTAACCTGTCCACACACCACACCCATACCAAGAGTAACCTGTCCCACACCACACCCATACCAAGAGTAACCTGTCCCCACACCACACCCATACCAAGAGTAACCTGTCCCACACCACACCCATACCAAGAGTAACCTGTTCCACACCACACCCATACCAAGAGTAAACCTGTCCACACCACACCCATACCAAGAATGGGTGCAGTAAGCCTGTACCACCCACACTCATACCAAGAGTAACCTGTCCCACACCACATCCATACCAAGAGTAAACATGTCCCACACCACACCCATACATAAGAGTAACCTACCATACTAAGAGTAGCCTGTTCACCACCCACACCCATACCAAGAGTAACCTCTCCCACACCAAACCCTACCAAGAGTAACCTACACCCCACCCATACCAAGAGTAACCTGTCCCACACACACCCATACCAAGAGTAACCTGTACAACACACCCCATACCAACAGTACCTGTCCCACCCACACCCCTACCAAGAGTAACCTGTCCCACACCACACCCATACCAAGAGTAACCTGTCCCCACCACCACACCCATACCACGAGTAACCTGTCCCACACCACACCCATACCAAGAGTAACTGTCCAACACCCACACCCATACCAAGAGTAACCTGTCCCACACCACACCCATACCAAGAGTAACCTGTCCCACACCACACCCATACCAAGAGTAACCTGTCCACACCACACCCATACCAAGAGTAAACCTGTCCCACACACACCCATACCAAGAGTAACCTGTCCCACACACCACACCCATACCAAGAGTAACTTGTCCCACACCACACCCATACCAAGAGTACCCTGTCCCACACCACAACCATACCAAGAGTAACCTGTCCCACACCACACCCATACCAAGAGTAACCTGTCCCACACCACACCCATACCAAGAGTAACCTGTCCAACACCACACCATACCAAGAGTAACCTGTCCAACACCACACCCATACCAAGAGTAACCTGTCCCACACCACACCCATACCAAGAGTAACCTGTCCCACACCACACCCATACCAAGAGTAACCTGTCCCACACCACACCCATACCAAGAGTCACCTGTCCAAACACCACACCATACCAAGAGTAACCGTTCCACACAACGCCCATACCAAGAGTGGGTGCTGTAAACATGTTCCCGCACCATAACCTATACCAAGGGTAACCTGTCCAACACCACACCCATACCAAGAGTAACCTGTCCAACACCACACCATACCAAGGGTAACCTGTCCAACACCACACCCATACCAAGAGTAACCTGTCCCACACCACACCCATACCAAGAGTAACCTGTCCCACACCACACCCATACCAAGAGTAACCTGTCCCACACCACACCCATACCAAGAGTCACCTGTCCCACACAACACCCATACCAAGAGTAGCCTGTCCCACACCACACCCCATACCAAGAGTAACCTGTCCCACACCACACCCATACCAAGAGTCACCTGTCCCACACCACACCCATACCAAGAGTCACCTGTCCCACACCACACCCATACCAAGAGTAACCCTGTCCCACACCACACCCATACCAAGAGTCACCTGTCCCACACCACACTCATACCAAGAGTCACCTGTCCCACACCACACCCATACCAAGAGTCACCCTGTCCACACACCACACCCATACCAAGAGTAACCTGTCCAACACCACACACCCATACCAAGAGTAACCTGTCCAACACCACACCCATACAAAGAGTAACCTGTCCCACACCACACCCATACCAAGAGTAACCTGTCCAACACCACACCCATACCAAGAGTAACCTGTCCCCACACCACACCCCATACCAAGAGTAACCTGTCCCAACCACACACCATACCAAGAGTAACCTGTCCAACACCACACCCATACCAAGAGTAACCTGTCCAACACCACACCCATACCAAGAGTAACTGTCCAACACCACACCCATACCAAGAGTAACCTGTCCAACACCACACCCCAGATATACCAAGAGTAACCTGTCCCACACCACACCCATACCAAGAGTAACCTGTCCCACACCACACCCATACCAAGAGTAACCTGTCCCACACCACACCCATACCAAGAGTACCTGTCCAACACCACACTCGTACTAGGAGTTCTTTTCCGCTCATAACTGGGACACTTGTGTACATTCTGTCCCCGTTGCAAAACTAGACTTTACCTGTAGCGCTGGTATTTTGTATGCATATAGGTTCTCTATATGTATGCCTCTGTATATCAGTTTGTACGCCACTGTTCGATCCTTGCTTCACACGACATACCCCCCCTTGTTTAAAGCAGCTGAGAAACTGCTTACATCGCCAGGAAGCTGCTGAAACTAAACACACTTCATGTTGTTTCCAATTCTCCTGTTATCCGACAATTTTCGTTTTTCTTAACGCCTTTTTTTTCTACATGTTAGCTTCCTTAATGCTCTGACAATTGATATATTTGAAACGTCCACTGGATAGGCGTCAAAACTGAACGACAGTCGTAATCCATCCTGTGTTTGTGTCTGGTTATGAACATGATACCTGCAGAGCCACCAAACGCCTGGTTGCTGGAATATGTGTAAAGAAACTCACCAAGATAGTGGATGTAATGGACAGTCTGCGTGTCCTCTCTCTCTCTCTCTCTCTCTCTCCGCTCTCTCTCTCTCTCTCTCTCTCTCTCTCTCTCTTGTGTGTCTCTCTCTCTCTCTCTCTCTCTCTCTCTCTGTTCTCTTCTCTCTATCTCTCTCTCTCTCTCTCTCCTCGTCTCTCTCTCTCTCTCTCTCTCTCTCACACACACCACACACACACACACACACACACACACACACAGCCCTACGTTCAATGCACAAGCTTTGCGTCAAAACGTATTCCATTAACAAGTTTCATGTACAAAAAAAAGTCGATTGCTTTTTTGACAGCCATGTGCATGTTTCAGTGAGGAGGTGGCAGGAGGGTGGACTTCATCTGTACACCCACATATCCCCACTCTGTGTGTGTGTGTGTGTGTGTGTGTGTGTGTGTGTGTGTGTGGTGCGTGCGTGCGTGCGTGCGTGCGTGCGTGCGTTGCGTGCGTGCGTGTGTGTTGTGTGTGTGTGTGTGTGTGTGTGTGTGTGTGTGTGTGTGTGTGTGTGTGTGTGAACAAGAACAAGAACAAGAACAGAGGTTTTCTGGGGCACAGATGATCAAGTTAAGACATTCAATTAACTAATCCCAAAGTCGTCACATTTTGCAACATAATATTAGTGGCAGAAAGAAAAGGCATGATGTGTATCAGAGTTTGATTAAATGTTCTGTGTCCGAAGAGAAAAACACAACAGGATATACTGGGCAAGCATAAGTTGGTAGCAGTCCAATAACATGAGCTCCGAGGGTTTTTGTCATGTTAGTCTGTGTTGGAAAATCTGTTTTTGTGATCCATGTCATCAGCTCATAGCGTTGTTGGTCAAATAATTTGCAGTCATCGATAAAATGTAGTTCGTCCTCAACAGCGTGGCATGTCGTGCATAATGTTGTCTTCTCTGTAGTGTTGGTATAACGGCCCCCTCTCAATTTGGAGTCCATGGGCGCTTATTCGTAATCCAATTAGTGCTCGTCTGCAATCTGTGTCAGTGCGTTGCTCCAAATAAGCCGCCTGTTTGTATTCGGTAGTAACTGTGGCATAAAATTTGAGCTTGGGTGTGCTTTTTGTTCTTCAAGAAGTCAACATAAAACGTTTCCAGCTTCGCATTGATTAGAAACTTCAGGCGAGTCACACTAAATGTACACTGATTTTCTCAGACATGTAATCCTATCGTTGACAAGGTTTGTCGTACAAACTTCGTCCATTTGCTTTCTTCAGTGTCCTGAGAGATCATTTACTGATAAATCTGTTGTTGATAATAGTCTTGGTCTGACTCTAATATGTGTATCCAGAATGCAATAATTGGGTTATCACTTTAAAAGTAATCGGGAATCTCCCCAGTTCGCCCAAAACCGGTAATGTCATTGCTTTTCTATGGACTCTTAATAATTGTCTGCATAATTCGATGTGTGCAGTTTCATGTGGGAATTTGTTTGCAGGACAGGTTTTGAACAAATGTTGCATTTTCTTTTCTTGACGTATTTCATCATTTTATTGGTAAGAGGATGGGAGCCACACCTCCGACCCATATGTGAAGATGGGAGAGACTAACGAGTCAAATAGGGTTGTAACTGTTCTCATATTTACACTTTGACCATAAAACGTTCTCTTCAAGGTATGTGCAGCTTCATTCTCCTGTCTGCTAAGTGTTCTTGGGCTTCTGCAAAAATGTCCGTTTTTATGGAAAATGACTCCAAGATATTTATCTTGATCTACTGTTTTAATGATTTTTCACCGCAATTAGAGTGATACCTTTGGATCTGATTTGGTGAATACAATGAGCTTTGTTTTCTCTGTGTTGATTTTATTTCCCAGTCTAAACAGTAGTTGTGTAACTGGTTTAATTCACGTTGAAGTCCCTGATTTGAAGTCGAGAGGATAGCTAAACCATCTGCATACAAAAGACACGAATTTCGACTTGTTCTAGATCGGAAATTCTTGGGGAATCATGGTCTCTGAGACATGTGACAGTGTCATTTATGAATATGTTCAATAATGTTAGGTTAAGGGTATGACCTTGGAGGACACCTTTTTTGTATCAATATTTCCTTAGTGAAACCAGACTGGCTTCGTGTACAAACCGTAGCCCCGTTGTACATGTCCTATATCATTTGGTAGCATTTACCAGTTATTCCCGCTTGCATCATTTTATCAGTAGAGTTTTCGAGCCATATATTATCAAAACGCATTGCTGAAGTCATCAAAACAGCAGCAAAGCCTTTTAGTTCTGTCTTTTTAGTACCTTATCAACTATTTTTGACAATATGAATATTTGATCAGTGGCCCGTGATTCCTTTCTGAACCCTGCTTGCTCCTTTGCCAAGAGGTGGTCTGCCTCAAGATAATTCATTAGCCTTACATTTATTTTGTGCAAAACACTTTTCCCCAGCGAACTATTCAAAGTCATGCCTCTGTAATTGTTGGGGTTGGATTGGCCGCCTGACTTATAGACGGGACTATGATTCCTGTTTTCCAGAGGTCCGGGTATTTTTCTGATTTTAAAATTAAGTTAAACACGTCTTTCAGTAGAGGAGTAATTTCAGGTAATATTGCTTTAAGCATTTCGTTTCTGATTCCATCTTTGCCTTGGGATTTCTTTTTCAGCTTTCTGACTGCGTTCCTCACCTCCGTTTCCAATAATTCATAATCTAACTCTGAATTCCAAGAAGGACAATTATTTAACCTCTTAAATGCTGTTAACATGTGTCCGTCAGTGTGTGTGTGTGTGTGTGTGTGTGTGTGGTGTGGTGTGTGTGTGTGTGTGTGTGTGTGTGTGTGTGTGTGTGGGTGTGTGTTACTACAAAGTTCGCCGAGTTCTTGCTGTGAGCATGTAGCAGTATGCGTCGCAGATCAACGTAACTTTCCCAATTAAAGACAGCAGTACAACAAAAACAAAAAAAAAAAACACTTGGAGGAAAAAGCATGCTTTGAAGTGTGAAAGACACCCTGCAGAAGTATACATCTAATGGCAGACGATTCTGGTCTCCTGACTTCATGTCAGAGAATGCCGTGTCGATGGCAAACACTGGAACGGAAAGAACATTTCCAGATAATTTAGGGCAGTGAGGTGACCGCTGCGCTGGGGGACGGGGAACATTGAAACCCGTGAAGGTAGAGGTCAGGATGGTCCATGCGTACCAGGTTTACAATGTCAAGAGGTAAAAAAAACTTCTGAAAAAAATCTCCCTAAGTCTGCGAACACACTCACCAACACACACACACACACACACACACACACACACACACACACGCACGCACGCATGCACGCACGCACGCACGCACGCACGCACGCACACAACACACACACACACACACACACACAAACACACACAGTATAGCAGTAAGTGGTGACGGACAAAGAGCGATTGGCGGAGTAAAGGGGACGAAGAAGACAAAGGTTTTCTTGAAGTGATGTCTTCTGAGAGCATTTCAAAGGACTAAATGTCCTGGCCTGACAGACCGACTGTGGATGAATCTCCTGAGGTAAGTGTAAGCAGGGGGGGGGGGGGGGGGGGGGGGAGGGGGAAGGAGGTGGAAGGGCGGTTAGGAGAAGGAGGGGAGGAGGCGGGGGGGGGGGGGTGGGGGGGGCAAAGGGGAACGGTTCGCTCTCCCAAGAATTTTATGCTGAATCTACGAACCGTCAGCGTTTATAGATCGCAGGACGAACGACACTTCAGATTGGGGTTTGCAGCACCCAAAGCGACGAAGTCAGCAAATAGCTATGACAGCCTTGACAGCGGACACAGCCGAGAGAGTGGGTACCAGCGGGAAGGAGAGTATGGTGGGAACTTTTTTTCTTCCGTCTGCCAGATCAGATCTGCAGAAGAACTCTGGGCTTCCTGCGACCTCCAAAGGAGCTGTTGAAAGACTGGACTATAGTGTGTGTGTGTGGGTGTGTGTGGTGTGTGTGTGGTGTGTGTGGTGTGTGTGTGTGTGCGTGCGCGCATGCGTGTGTGTGTGTGTGTGTGTGTGTGTGTGTGTGTGTGTGTGTGTGTGTGTGTGAACGTGTGGAACGTGGCGTGTGAGCCCGCGCGCGCGCGCGCGCGCGCGGTGTGTGTGTGTGTGGTGTGTGTGTGTGTGCGTGTAAGCGTGCGAGGGCGCGCGGGCACGCGCGAGTGTGCTCATGCATGGGACTCTGCTAAAGAAACTGTGGGTGAGTTTTCTTTTTATCTTCCTGTTGTTCTCCTTACAAGGGCTGTGTTCAATGGGTGTGTTGTGTCAGTAAGTGTGAGATACCCGCTTCATCCATTGTTCCGGTTATCGTTTTTCCATCTTCTTCACACCCCATTGCAAAGACATTGGGATAGGCTTCGGACAGAGAGAGAGAGAGATGAGAGAGAGAGAGGAGAGAGGGGGGGGGGGGTAGGATAAGGCAGGAACGGGGGTAAGAGGGGAGGGGTGGGGAGAGATGGAAGAAAGAGTTTCAGGTTCTCTGCAGGAAAGGTGGCCAGGTGAGGAGCCATCCATTGTCGGAAACACCACGTCTGCCCAAGCATGAGACGAAGAGAAAACTAGGGCTAGGGAGTAGTCCAGCTTATTAAGACGTCTGTGCATGTGTATGTGGAGAGAGAGAGAAGAGGCGAGAGAGAGAGAGAGAGAGAGAGAGAGAGAAGAGAGAGAGGAGAGAGAGGAGAGGAGAGAAGAGAGAGAGAGAGAAGAGAGAGAGATACAAACTCGTGAACTCGTGACTTTAAATGTGAGGGCCTCCATCCTATCCATATGAGACACGTAACATGAAATGTTTATGATATTGAAAATGAATGGTTTATTATGCAGGGAAAAAAAGAGGTTTAAGAATGACGCTCATTTAGAGTGATAACCCTGGTAACCAACTTAGGTTTAGATAACGCTTCATTGTAATTGTTCCTCCTCTAAAACGTAAAGCGCAATGTACACACACAGCAACATCTCTCATTATGACAGCATTATCGTCTTGCAATTGTGTCTTCAACTGGAGAGAGAGAGAAGATAGAGAGAGACGAGAGAGAGGAGATTGAGGAGAGAGAGAGCGATAGAGGAGAGGGAGAGAGAGAGGAGAGAGAGAGCAAATCGCCCTGATTTTCATATGTTACAAGAGAGATAACTCCGTTGTGTTCTGTCTTTTCTTTTTTCTGCCTCTTTCTACTGCAATCTCTCTCTCTCTCCGCTCTCTCTCTCCATCTCTCTCTCTCTCCCCCTCCTCTCTCTCGCTCTCTTTTTGCCACTCTGTCTGTCCTCTCTATCTCTATGTTTGTCTATATGTTCTGTCTCTTCGCTAGTAGGTGGGTGTGTGTGTCGTGTGGTGTGGGTGTGTGTGCGTGCGTGCGTGCGTGCGTGCGTGCGTGCGTGCGTGCGTGCGTGCGTGCGTGCGTGCGGGTGCGTGCCGTGTGTTGGTGCTTCGGTCACCGCGTGGTGTGTGCTGCCTGCCCCTCGCTACCCCCCCCGCCCCCCCCCCCCCCCCCCCCCCCCCCCCCCCCCCCCCCCCGTCCGCCCCCCCCCCCCCCTGTGCCGCTGTGCTACTGTGTCGGAGCTCCGGAGCGAATGTCTCGTGTGCACACTCCCGGCCGTGGATGTCTGCCCGCCCGCGAGCCAAAAGCCACGGTGAACTTGGCCATACGAACCCGCGCGTCCGCATGCATTTTTTGTCTGAGAGGTGAGTAGAGCACCATTGACGCATCCCATTTCAGACTATTCAGTCGAGGCGGCCATAGACCGTCACGCCGTCGCCGGCCATGGTCCCCGGGTACCCTGTGTAGAAGGCA
>JADBJO010023693.1:10000-26202 GCA_016801955.1 Conus betulinus | reverse complement strand
TCTCTTGGTTCATTTTCCATTCCATGCAATGGATCCCTCAGCTTTCGATTTTCTTTTACTTTTTCACCACAGGGCTCAAATTCGAATCCTAACTGCATTAAAAAGCAGCCAGTGAACGGTTGAGATTAGGGAAATGCAAAATTTAAGTCTTTTTGATTGTGGACTTTTTCGTATTGAAATGTACTTAATTTTCAAGTACAATCACAGATGACATGCTTGTGTGGGGCTCGATATTCAAAAACGGAAAAATTGTTTCTTTTTTTCTTTATTTTTTTTTTTTTTGCTTTTGCTTTAGGTTAGATCTATGTACTGCCAATCTTTTTTATATCTTATGTTCTCCTTTCAGATCTTCTTATTCTCTCTCTCTCTCTCTTCTCCTCTCTCGCTCTTCTCTCTGGAGGGAGGAGTCCTCTCCTTGGGGAAGGAGGTTCTCATAGTGTGGGAAGGGGATTCATCAGAAACCAACGTAATTGTCTCTTCGTGTGGGTGTTCGAACACTGGTCTTGAATTGGATCCTCGATCTTGAACGAAACCACTCCGGGCGCTACAGACGAAGACCCCCAGGGACAGAAAATGGAACAAGGGGATGAAGGAAGGCAGGACGGAAGAGGTTTCTGGACGGCCCTGGCCAAAAAAGTGGAGACAGGGGGTAAGTAAAGGCGCTCAAGGAGCGAAGGGTCTCTAGGGGCGCAGTCGGGTTTTCGTTGTCCGAGGGCGCGTGGGCGGGCGGTATATCCCCGGATACGTGGGAGGCGGCAGGGAGGGAACTATATCAACGATACGTAACTTTCTGTCTTGTGATAAGGTTATTTTCGCACAGGTAGGGAGGGCAACAACGTATATTGAAATGTTCGCAAGGAGGCGGCTACAATCAACTCCTCGCGCAAGTTAATGAAAATCAGGATGAAGAGGGAGACAGCAGACTGAAGGAAATAGACCACAAGGTCTGAGGATTGGAAGGAGGCTGGGATAAATGGAAAGTCTTCATGCAAGTGGTCAGGTCTTGAGTGAATGGTGTTCGCAAAGTGACTTGATCTAAGTGACGCATTTCCGTCGGAAGGACAATAACGGAAATTACGCTTTTTTTTCTTTAATTCGGACTAAGACGCAGAATTGCGTCAGAGATGCATGTGGAGGTGACATCCTACAACAACAACAACAACAATAAGAAGAGACATGCTCCTATATTATCTTAGAGCATGAAAGTCATGAACGAAAGTAAGAATTGTAAATGGTGGTTAGACCACAAGCGGGAAGATTGGAGGGAGGTTTGGATAAAAACGTACCGTATTGGAAGTCACGCCCACAAGTTCTGTTTTTAGTTTATTTTTTGTTTGTTCGTTTGTTTAGTTTTCTTTTGTTTTTGTTTTTATTTTGTTCTGGACTAAGATCCAATATTGCGTCAGAATATATATGAATGTGGAGGTGACATCCTACAACAACAAACACAGCAGCAGCAATGACAACACAACGACTAAGACAGCAACACCAACAACAACAATAATGACAACAGCAACATTCACAACAACAACAACAACAACAACAACAACAACAACAACAACAGCAAAAGACGCGCTCCACATCATCCTATAAGCCATGAAAGACATTAAACGAAAGTAACGATTTGAAAATTTCTAGTTTTGTCTCTCTCGGTCGATTTCGGTCGGTTCCTGAATGTCAATGTAACAACAAATAGTCTCACATACACAACACACAGGCGCGCGCGCGCACAAGTACACACACACACACACACACACACACACACACACACACACACACATGCGCGCGCGCACGCGCACGCGCACACACACACGCACACACACACGAGCTCGCGCATGCATGCAAGCAAACACGCACTCGCGCACACACACACGCACGCACGCCGCACTCACACACACACACACACACACACACACACACACACACACACACACACACACACACACACACACACACACACACACACACACACACACACACACACACACACACCATCAAAGTAATTGTCTCTGCAGAAATTTCACAAGGAATAAAATTCCCTCGTTGCTGTAGATTCTTTTACACGTGCAAAAAAGCACATGTCACAATATGGGACCTCGACTGATCGTCTCCTTCGGAAGACTAGCACTATATCTACATTCGAAGGCTCTGTGGAGAGGGTGAAGGAAGAAGAAAACCCCGCTCTTACCGAGAGACTGAACTTCGGACCAGGAGTTGTCCGGCTTTCTAGGTGAGTGTCTTGTTCTTCTATCCTAGAAAATGCTTCCACAGTCCAAAAGTCCGGTCACGATCAGATATGCCAACTTCCTAAGGATAGAATGAAAACAAAAATGTCAACCGCAATCAGGAAGAATTAAAGGTGCGATTAAAAGTGGGGTGGGGGGTGGGGGTGGGGAACAATAGGGAGTGCTCCAGAGCACTCCCTACACATCGTACAATAACAAATTTGCTGCTTTCAAGTACATTTTCAACACGTTTTCATACAGATTTCGTATCATCAGTGGGGAAAACCCTCAGAGAATGGGATGGCGTTCGAAAGATTTCCAGCGCAAAAAAGGCATGTCAGCTGAAAAAAAAATAGAGGAAATCAGATGCAGAGAAGACAGCTCAGATACCTGAATGGTTGTAATGCAGCCGACTCGTAGAGCTAAAGGTACTACTAAAACTATCGCAACACCTGAATCAAACATATCTCTCAACACAGAACAAAGAGAGAAGCAATGATATACTGGAAACCCAACTGCTAATGATTTTATAAGACCGAAAAGCGTTATTTCTAAATTTAAAATCAGCGCTGTCCAATCCCATTCTATCATCTTACGCTTTGTTACTACTAATTACGCTACTTGGTTGATGTATGGGGAATTCCAATCCCAGAATTCTTCACTGAAACAAAAGCCACATTATCCTACATAGGACAGCACAAACGCACTGCGATTTGAACAACGCAGTCAGTGGAACATGTGTGACACAATACAGTCAGAACAATCATCGTTGGTCAAGCGTGAAGTGTGTGGAAACCAATCTAAGGTGAAAAGAAACAAAACAGCTGGGAATGGAAACTAATGTAAAAAAAAAAAATGTCAGAAAGGACAGTGGCAGCTGGCAAGTTGAAGAACATCAGCTGATCACGTGGGAACCATTTGAACATGGCAGCGGTTCCGGAAATCACATGCGCACTACAACTTCAATGACGTTCCTGGCATGGACAGGCGCGGGTCTTTGAGGAGACAAGAAACGGAAGGATTGAAAGAGTGGGGGGGGGGGGGGAACAGTATACAGAACAGGATGGGGGGGGGGGGGGGGGGGGGGGGGGATGAGAGGCAAGAAGAAAGAAGAAAAAGAAGATGGAAATGAATGAAAAGTAAAGATAGCAATGTGTGTGTGTGTGTGTGTGTGTGTGTGTGTGTGTGTGTGTGTGTGTGTGTGTGTGTGTGTGGTAAGAGTTGGGAAGATTGCGGAAGGGAGGTTAGAACGGTCAAGATGACCGGCGACAGGATAAAGAAAAGAGCGAGATCAATGAGCAGGGAGGCGCAGGGATTAGGAGGAGAGTCAGCAAAGGGAAAAGGTGGGGAGGGGGGATGATGAAACGACTATGGGGGGGGGGGGGGGGTGCAGGTGGGTGAACAGCGCACTTCTGGAATCTGAAGACTCTGTTCAGGCCAGGGGAAGGGTCCTGCTCCAAGCGCTTTGTTGCAGAAGAAGCAAGCTTCCAGTGGAAGGGAAATGACCGTGATCCCCCCCCCCCCCCCCCACGCTTTAGGCTGAAAGAGCGTATCAAAATAAAGGGGCATTATAATGACGCCAAGTGGGGGGGGGTGGGGGTGGGGAGAGAGGAGCAGGGTGAGTGAGGGTGGGGTGACGTGGAGATGAGGTGGAGGTGGGGGTGGGGGGTAGGGTGGCAGTTGGTGGGTGGGTGTTGGGGAAAGCTGGGAGCAGATTTGAGAACATGACCAGTAAGGATGGCGATCATCGTTGTTGTCATCTTTACACTCGTTCTTATGACGACGATGACGTTTCTTCTTCTTCTTCTTCTTCTTCTCTTCTTCTTCTTCTTCTTCTTTCTCATCATTATTATGATCACTTTTATTATTATTCATTTTATTATTATTATCATTGTTATCATTATCATTATTGTTAATATTATTGTTATTATTATTATCATTAGTATTATCATTATTATTATTCTTGTTGTTGTTATTATTATTATTATTGTTATCATTATTACTATCATTATGATTATTATCATTATCATTATTATTATTGTTTTTGTTGTTGTTGTTGTTAACATACTTTCCGATCATCTAATGAGCACAAAGGACAGCATGTACTGTTGGAAGTCTGCAGAGGATTGAACTACAAAGTGGGTTTCAAGCAACTCGTTCTTTTTTTTGTTTTTTTTTTTTTTTTTTTTTCATCTTAGCTTGCTTGTTTCCTTCGTCATTTTTCTCCTTTCATCATTTAACCTAGCAGATTCGTTATCTCTCCTCATGTCCATAGTTGTCCCATTTCAACATCATTTATTGGCATTTCCTTCTTTCATCTGTTGGCATCAGAGTCAGTACGAAGATGGCAGCCGTGCTTTGAAGAAATCTGCTGATTTAGAGAAGGGAGATGAGAGGAGAGGTTGTGTGTGTGTGTGTGTGTGTGTGTGTGTGTGTGTGTGTGTGTGTGTGTGTGTGTGTGTGTGTACGTGTGTGTGTGTGTGTGTGTGTGTGTGTGTGTGTGTGTGTGTGTGTGTGTGTGTGTGTGTGTGTGTGTGCGTGCGTGTGCTTGTATACGTGTGTGTGTGTGTGTGTGTGTGTGTGTGTGTGTGTGTGTGTGCGCACGCGCGCGCACTTCATTTAATTATTTGAAGAGGGTTTGTGTGAAGAGAGGGCAATGGGGGGGACAGGTCTGGAACCAATTTCTTATTTCCCCTGGAGATTCTGCCGATTTAAAGGGGAGATCATCTACCTCCGATCTCTGCCCCCACACACACAAACACCACTGCAAAACCAGCGAAGAAGATCCTTTGAAACTGCACACCCATGTGCAGAAGACTGCCTCGATCTGCTTCAAACGCCAGAGAAACTTTCTCCTTCCCTGCACGCAGACCCTTCATGTTTACGATTCGGGTTACGTGGGTGAGCAAAAAGGGCTGTAATCTTTGAATATGTTTGACATGCAACGCGACGTTCTCGATCATATTACATTTCTTTATCTGGGAAGATCCGTCACGCTCATAACAGGCACCACTGAACTTCATCGACGTGACTTGGCAGCAGCAGTGCAGTATGTCTTCCGGTGAGCTGCCTCAAGACATCGTGACTGTCTGTACTGGGGGTTGAGACAGGACGGCCTGGGTGTGGCTATGTATTGGGCCACTGGAATCAGCAGCCACCGAATGAATGCCTTCAAGTTGGGTAGCAAGATGAAATGGGAACAAAAATAAATCTGCAAAGATCAGTCGGCTTGGTAAGGCAAGTTGCTGCCTGGGACGGTGTAGGTTCTGTTTTTTTCTGCAGTCAGTCTGGTGTATATTTGAAGAGAAAAAAAAAAATCCAGCTGATCTATGACGTCTATGCACAGAGACTGCGCGACTCTCGAGTCATAAGCTTACAAAGATGTTCATTTTCCTGTTCCGTCGGAGTACTATCATATTGTATCTCTTGCCTGAACAGTCTCTTGTCCCGTCGTCCTCCTAACGTCTACCATCGCTTCCTCAGTTCTGCCCCTTCTCAAACCTGAGGACGCCTGTTTAGAGCCCCTGTCACCCCACCCCCACCCCACCAACACACCTCACTGCCCACAACTCCCTCTCCCAATTTCCTCCACCGTTTCCCCTTCTCTTTCCCCCAACCTTAGATGTAGACGGGGTGATCGCTTTTACAGCAGTTGCTGTCAGGGGATGGGGGATGGGGACAAAAAGGAATATAGTGGGGCGTGACGTGCAAGGAGGGGCTAAGACACTAATGACACTGACTGATGGCCGCGCGTCGACTCTGTTTAATTAGACACCAGAAAAGGAGCGGGGAGGGGAGGGGGGCGGTGCGTAGGTGGTAGAAGTTTGTTACAGTCAAGATACCGGCTTGGGTCTGGGTGGAGTCTCTCTCTCTCTCTCTCTCTCTCTCTCTCTCTCTCCTCTCTCTCTCTCTCTCTCTCGTGCTTGTATCAACAGAACTTGCCACATGGGAGGTAATTCCTGACTGACTCTTCTCTTTCCATTCTTCAGACTCACTATCTTCTGTTTATTTATTCAGTCATTTACCACCGTTGCACGAGGGACTCTTTTTCAACATCTCAGACCGGCTCTGGCATAGAATTTGAGTGCCATGGGCTCAACACGAAAGGCTGTAACCACACAGTCGAATAGCATCTACTTTATGAATGCATTTCTAAGAACGCTCAAATTCCTAGACTAGCTTTGAATGCCTGTACTTCTTTGACTTGTCCGTAGATTAGATACATTACGCATTCTATATGCATCGTGAAGAATAGCCTTGGCACGAAGTCTCTGTCCAAAATGGAACTCCATAGCATCATCTCCGTTCGCCTGAAACCTTACTGGTTATTATGAGAAAAAGTCGCAAAACTCTGTGATCCTCTGTATGCTGCTCTTGTGGTGACTTCAGGTCTTCTGGCTTCACTTGTACATTCAAGGTCTTGGTGAGTTTTTGTCACAGTCGACAGTACTAACAAGTTCATTTGGGGCTGTCGTTAGAAAGGATGTTGATGGCACACATAGTCTAGTGGTGTGATGCTGATTCATACTAGCTCCACCAGTAAACAATAACTGTCGTCAGTAAGCGGCTTAATGGGTGGTGCTCTGGGGGCGGGGTAGCGTATCAGAATAGACATCATTGATCATCACAAAGTTACTCATGGGGGTAGTGCGTGGTTTCGTTCTGTAGGCTGCTACGTGGCGACTTGAAAATAATCAGTCCCTGCGATTGCTAATGCTGAGGCTGCGAGGGCTAGAAAACTAGGATGTGGCCGCGTGTGGCTCCATATGTGTGTGTGTGTGTGTGTGGGGGGGGGGGGGGGGGGGGGGGGGGGGGGGGGGGGGGGGCTGGAATGGGTGGTGTAGGAGTGGGTGCCACTGAGAGGGCCAGTTAGAAAAAGAGATTAACTTTCAAAGCTAACGGCCGAAGGTGAAATGAACACTGTTCCAGGTTCACTGGTTTCCATGGCACGGTACAATGACTGGCAGAGGCCATCCTAGCCTTGAACTCTCCCTGACGTGAATCAGACTGGCTTTCAGAAAGTTTGAGGAAAGTTCAGCTTGATTAGTGACTTGTGAATACACTTGCTGTGACTGCCCCGTGCTTGCGCCGGTCGTATATCTGGCTGCTCGTTGCCATTCTTCCTATTTGGCAAGCAGAAATTTATTTGATGATCGGCAGTAGCTTATTATTCCATCTCATACTCCTGACTGTACAATGAATATCGAAACCCCACGGTAATATAAAAAAAATATGCATCAGCGGGTCCCATTCCCGATCATCCAAAATAGATGACAAAAGTCAGGATTCCCCTAACATAAATTAGTGTTACTCCTTGCTTCAACGTTCGTAGTCTCATCATTTATGACACAACCCTTCCGCTTCTGTGCATAAAAATGAAGCAACAGGTTTGTGGTTTCAAACGTATAATGATTTTTTGTTTGTTTGTTTTTTTGTGTTTCTTCCTTCTACAACGAAGAGTATCATGACGCCGTAAAGGGCTGTCATGATGAACAAAGTAATCTTCGAAAATAATTCAGCGTCAGTGAACCTTTGAAATTGAAAAAATAGCGATCACTTGGATCGACCCCTTCGAACATTCTGTAGTGCACATAACCACGGTTAGATCAAAGTTTGCTAGGGTGCACGAGCCCACAAATCGTTCACGGGGTTCCCAGTCAGTGTAAGATCGACAGAGATGCCAATGATTGACAAAACTAAACGTACCTAAGCTGCCTGTGCGCGCAATGCATTTCACGCAGGGGCAAGCTGGCCACTAGAGTGACCCAGTCAAGCGATTGCGCCAGATTTTCAAAGGCAAAACGTCGAGTTGGACACATGACTGGAATGAAGTTGAAACGGTTCGGATGCTCGGATGACCTGCTCCGTGGATGACCCGTTTAGAATTCTGTCGCAGGTCAGGTGCCTGCGTAAAAACAGAAGCCAGCGGGAGAGCCCGGTGTGACGTTCGTTAATCATTTCACCCTAAAAATCCCTCCCGGCAGGTGGAAAAAAAAAAAGGACCCAAACTCAACCAAACCCCCCCCCCTTCCTTCCTTACACTACTGTCTATGGGGAGTAAATTCAGACCGAGGATCATCATTTTTTTTTACAAAATTCCCCCCTTCTTCAAAATCCTCAACAGTGTCCTGTGCGAACGAAAACATATCAATTTTAAATTGTGTGCTGCACCCCCTTTTAAGGGGGGTGGGAGTGGGGGGGTGGGGGTGATCTGCCGGTCTTGTCAGGTGAGTCTGCACCGGTTTTCAATCTGTTTCTGCCACAACTTGTTTCAAAACCATTTCATGCAGAGCAATTTGGCACCGTTATTTAAAAAAAACAACCATCAGGGAGTGAATTTAACGTGTGATAAAGGCAGGTGCCCCCAACACGTTTTCAGCCTACCGTGACCACTCGAGATGGACAGGTGGCAGGTGCCTTTATCACTCCTGGGATGTTTCTGGACCATGTCTTAAATCACTCACAAAGGATTGTGGGTTTTGGACCAGGGGTAGAAGGGATAGTAGTTTGCCTTGGTTCAGATCTAGAATTGCCTCTACCCACCCCTCTCGTTCCTCCCAAGTTTCAGTTTAGATTATGAACTTTTTCCTTCTGGTTCGGTGGCAGAGTCTCTGTCTCAGTATTGTCCCAGTGCTTCGAATGCCAAAACGACAGAAAAATCCTGGCAAAAAATGTTATCATCATCCGATATCAGAAGCGATGTGAAGTTCAGAGATGTACAAGCTTCAGGGTGGTTAAGGTCATGGCCAACGATGGCCTCCTCAGAGCAGGGAAGCGAGTCGGAGGAGAATGACAAAGCTTCGCATGGAAAGGAAACGTAAAATAGCAAGATTTTAAACATGATATAGTAGTAACAAGAGTGGACGTAAGGATCTAACAATTCAACATACGAAACATATAAAATACGACAGGTAGTGTAGCCTCAAAGAATCGCACAATTCAGAATAAAAAAAAACTCCAGGTTGAATAACAGTTTGTTTGTTGAGGAAAACACCGAGTGTGTATTTTGTTCTTTTAGTCGTGTGTTGTGATATTGGAAGCCATTGTTTTGGCACGTTAAAAAAAAAAACACAAACAGACAATGACATTCATTAGCGATGCCATTATTGCCGTAATCATCACATCACACTGACGTGTCTCAAGACACAAACTGAAATGTTGGTTCACCGGTTACAATCAGTGGACACCCACTAACTTTACATTTCGTAGAGTTCCTCTGTCTGGTGGGGAAAACCCAGAGAGAAATCATTCTTATATCAAATATGATGATATCGATTTGTTCTGTCTTCCTTCATCCATTTCACCGGTTGGAGACAGTCTTTGGGGACTCGGTCGATCAGAATCCGATAAGTGGTTGAGACGACAGATCCTTTTCAGTCAGTAGTTTCAACAACTTAGACCAGATACTGGTCTTTTTCTTGCGGCAAAATGTTCCCACGGCAAGTTAAGTTAAAGGGGAGGTAAACATTTTCACTTCAAAGGGGCAGTCATAGTGAAATGTTCCACATCTATGGAAGTTAAAGTCATGAGGAATAGTGTGACCAGAGTGCTCATCTGTTGCAAAAAAAAAAGTTATACTTCTATGGGAACAACATGTGATTGTAATCACCATTCCAATTCTGCATTCGTTGGTTTGATATCTCGTACACGTCCATGGAAACGTACAGTGGGATGCTGACCACCATTTAAGAGAAACATTCATGGTGATTTGCCCAGTGCTGGTGGAGATACAAGGAGACATCTCTACACCGTCTATCGATCGAGGACCCAGTTGTGGGGCAAAAGATCCAGATCCGCTTCTATGTAGTAACTTAAAGTTACGGCTAAACACAAATCTGTGGCGCGCGGCATCCTTGGGGATGTCCTTTTTATATGCATGTTGACGTGTTTGCATTAATAAATAATTACTAAGAGGCATCGGGCGGTCGGTGGAACTATAGGAAAATGGGGTGTGTGGAGGGGGGGGTTTTTGTGGGATCCTTTTCTTCTCACTTACCACCCCCCCACCCCCCCCCCCCCATGGGCCCCCCCCACCCGCCCCTGCCCGAAGATGGTGGGGAGGGAACATCGACGACTAGCCAAAACGGAATCACAATTTTCGAGGGAAAATAAATGGTTCGCTGACGCAATATTACCAAATGCGAAAGCACCGAACTATGTGCTGGCAAAAAATGTCACCATTCGTGGAAGTTACAGGTAGTAAACAGATATCACACATCTTTACAGCACTAAGGACCAATTTGTGAAGGAATGGCATGAGTGACGCATTCAATGGAGCGTGTTTTTTTTTTTTAACTGCACTTAACACCAAATTGCAAATTATTCAAATATTCGCGTTTGTGATACATCACGAAGCATCAACGGGAAATAGCAAAGAATAATAATCCAGGAATCCTGAGACTCCCAACTTATGCAGAAGAACAACCACAGAGGAGCGTAAAAAAAAAAAAACTGTATAGTCCTACCTGATCGGCGTATTCGGGATGTTGGAATCAAGGTGAGGGGAGGGTTGGGTAGCTGCATCGTGTTTGAGGAGAGTTCTCTCCAGGAGGTTCAGCCCCATCTGACATCGAAATGTTTCAATTTTCTGCCGTTACAGTGACGTGACACCAGCCACACAGGCAGGTGGCATTCGCTCGTTTTGACTTGAGGTTGCCTCTGGATTTTGGTTATTTCATTCCTGCAACTGACTCCTCCTTCGTCTGTTAGCACTTGCCCTAGTTGCTATTTCCACCCCTCTCTCAATTCGATATTTTCCCATCACGAAAAATCATCAAAGAATAGTGCTAGTTATCCCTCTTTGGCTCATCTTCTCTCTCTCTTCTCTCTCTCTCCTCATCTCTCTCCTCTCTGTCTCTCTTCTCTCTCTCTCCTCTCTTCCCTCTCTTCTCCTCTCTTACTCTGTGTGCCGTTTGTTGTCGCGTATGTCGGGTGCTGGTGTGTGTGTGTGTGCCCTTTTAGTGTTTTTCGCGCATCGTGTGTGCATGGTTATTTAGTGAAAACGTCGATAGCCTACCCGTGCCCACTGTAGTGAACCATTATATGTTAATAAACTTTGTGCTCGATGATGTTGATGATGATGATGGTGGTGGTGTGTGTGTTGTGATACCGAATCTTATCACCATCCACTCACCACAGACACCAACCCATCCTCCATCACATACATCTCCTTCATCAGCTCATTCACCTATCATTCCCCTTCGTCGGCACACTCCTCACAGCTGAATACATCAGAAACATATCTTAAAGAAATGACAAGGATTGTGTTCGTATATTTTGTTATTTTTTGATCTTACCGTTTGCTGGATTAACTTGTAACAAAACCGATGTTTATACAGCCAACCACTTTTACCGATGTCTCTCACTGTGTGACTCTTGCGTGGAAGAGGCGTTTGTTTTGACAGTCGGAACTACAGTTCGAAACACAATTCTTTGAATGCTTAATCGGCTTGTGAAATTTGGATTTTGCCCTGATTGAATCCCCATCGGAGGGACCTTTGAGGGGAAGGGGGGGGGGGGGGGGTGGTGGGTGGCACTCCAAGACGCACGACAACATGGGAGGGGCCGGCGGGCGGAGGGGGTCGGGGGTTTAGGAGAGAGCGGAGAGGGGTTGATGGTAGGTGAAAACGGGAACATTTGAGCTTGGACGACAAATTGGGAAAGAACAAAAGAATTGTCACTCATGGCAGGGACAGGTTCCCATTTCGGGGCACAGGATTTAATAAATTGAAATTGATTAGGCGGTCGCCAATCCCAGACCAAAGACTAGGCCTCCTGACCCCCCACCCACCCACACTCTCTCTCTCTTCTCTCTCCTTCTCTTCCTCATTTCCAAGCATATACACTCCAAGCGGCTTCGCCTTCCTGCCATGCTTTCTCTTTCACGGCGCTCCCATCGCTCCTTAATGCTCTCCCCCCACCTCCATTCCCCCCCCCCCTGTCTGCCCTGTGAACTGTACTGGGCATCACTGAGCTTCAATGTATATGAATGTCAATGTGCATCCTAGTGTGGGACGATTATGGGGCATTGTGGGTGTTGCGGTTGTCTTTTCTTGTCGAGTCTCTCTCTCTCTCTCTCTCGTCCTCTGTCTACTCTCTTCTCTCTCTCTCTCTCTCCTCTCTCTCTCTCTCTCTAATCTGTGGCCGTGTGCATGCGAGCGTGTGTGTGTGTGGCGTGTGCGTGCGTGCGTGCGTCTTACGTCCGGTGTGTGTGTGTGTGTGTTGTGTGTGTGTGTGTGGTGTGTGTGTGTGCTGTCGTGTGGTGTCGATGTGGTGTGGGGGTGGGGGGGGGGGCGCCGTGGTTTTGTGTTGCTCTTGCTAATGATTGAGGTTTTCGTTGCTGTTTCAGCAAAGAGGATGAGCTGTTCCCCGAGGACGACACAGCATGTGGAAAAACACGACAAGAAAAGTTCTTTGAACACACATAGTTTGTTTAAAGACCGTGGTCGGTGTTTCGATATGTAGCTTCTTCGGGCCCCCAGGGTGGGGGTGGGGGTGGGGGAGAGGTGAAAGGCAGACGTGGGCGGCCGCGCCCCCCCCCCCTTCCCGGGTTCATCTGCGCTTGTGTCTGCACTGGTGGGTTGCCGTCTTTGACGATTTCTGCCTTGCTTGTGAGGTGAAGATGGGACTGGTGATGATTGGTGGCCCGCACTGATTGAATTTCCTGGTGTTCGTTGACTTTGATTGGTTTGGTGATTCGGATATTGGCGCTTGGCGCTTCGCCCTGCCGTGGGGTCTGACTTGCAAGTCGCGTTGGTGGATTGATTCGCGCTTGTGTGATAGTTGGTGGTGATTACTTGTGACTCGGTGATTGATTGGTTGCCTTATTGATTGTTTTTGGTGAGTGAAGGGTTGCTGCCCACTTTTAGATCTTGCACGCTTGTGTTCTGTGCGCGACTAGTCGGCAACCTGTGCTTTTTGTCCCACGTTTTGCTTTGGTTGTTCTTCTCGATGTTTGGCCCTTTTCTGCCTAGGTCTTCTTCCCGTCGTAGCGTGTCTACGCGTGTTCGTTTCCTCCGGTTTTAGGTGTGGATCACTTTTGACTCCTGGCTTGTTGGCTACTTAGTCAAGCTGCGTGCGGTTGACTCACCTCCGTTCTGTTTTTCTGTTTGCTCCTCTGGCTACTGTATCATCTAAAACTTTTCACTGGGTTTTCGCGTATCTTGTCTGCTGTGGTCTTTTTTGTTCCTCTCATTTGGTTTGCCCTTCGATTTTGTGGTTGTATGAATTTGTCCTCTTGTGTTTTAAACTTCACGGTCCTGAGAAATCTTGATTTAATGAGTTATTTTTTTTTCTTGTTGTTTCATTTGGTTTGGTTTCTTTCTTTCTTTTTTCTGGATTCCACATCGATCCAGAGTCTGCTCCAGCATAAACATCACCATGAGAAGAAGTTGTGGTTATCAGTTGTACGTTACAAAAATGGATTGCTTTTTTTTAAAGACGGGGGAGGCTGTTTTTCATTTTCTTTCCGCCGGCGGCTTTTGTGTGATGGTGGGGGTCGCCGTAGGGGGGAGTAAGACGATGGTAGTTGGGGATGAATGTGGCACCATTTGCGTGTTTGGTCCGTCTTTGCTTGTAAGGCGATTTATCTACGTATTTCTCCTCACCATTTCCATGTTCTGCCTTTGAAAAACAAACACCCACACACAGAGGACAATGACATACGATTTTCCTCCGTCTTCATTGAACGCCCCCACGTCCTTAGGTTTTTTGTTTCTTTGTGAATCAACAAAACACGCAATCCGCCCAGTTTACCCCGTGCTTTAGTTGCTTCCTCTTGACCACCTCTGCTTCTTCACGTCATCATGCCCCAGACCTGACACTCTCTCCGGCTTTCTAACTGTGACTATCTGTTTCATTGCAATACTGGCTACACCTGGGTTCGGTTTAATACAGACTTGTTTCTTCTCGTTTGTCTTCTAACCCATTCCTCTCGGGTCACCCCCCTTCTTTTATCCAGCTATAGTGTTGTTATTATATCGTATCGCGGACGAACGACGGTCTGACCTTCTGTCTTTCATCGCACAATGACTGTTCTCAATGCGTCAATTTCATTGTGAGTAAACTCGGCCATGAAAATCAAGTCGTCGTACCAGCATCAAACGTAGCAAGATAAACCCTACGAGTAACTTATTCTCTCTTCCCACGTGGTTCAGGAAAATGAGCCTTTGAGATGATTGTAAGTATAGTACTACAAACAAATCATCCTTTCGAACTATACACCGCATTCCCTCTGCTCGTCGCTCTGGCTTTCCTTGCGATAGAAAGGTAACATTACACATAATTTCTATTCCTCTCACCTTGACGCCTTTTCTTTTTTTATCATTTCCCTATTCGTACACACCCCCACAGACCCCTTTCTTCCCACATGACCCGTCACGACATTGAAACCTACCTTCTCCTTCACTCTCTTGTGTTGACATACATCACACTACTATCTCACCACATCACCACTGTGCACCACTACCCTATCGACCTCTACTTCATACACATCCACAGCACGCCCCACCGCGCTAGACGCACGAGCACGCCACCTATCCCGACTTTGCACACTGACACCAGTCACACACATCATATCCACTAATACACATTCAACTATCTCACTATGTAAAAATAGGGCCTGCCTCTTTCTCGCTGTCTTCTATCGCTGTTCTTGTTCTCTCTACAAACTCCTCCTACTCTTTTCTCCGTCCCTAAAACACCAAACCACACGACACACCACACTAACACTACCACCCACACAACCACACCCACACATCATTTTACCCATTCCACACACACCCACTACCACCTCTCATCTCGCAACACACACACAATGATACCATCACACAAACGGTCTAAGTATTTCTTTCTGGTCGTTATTGTACAATTTTGCCTCCACCCACGGGTGCATTCCTCCTCTAGGTGACTCCATGCCTCTCACAGACAGGTTTTCTTGTTATCTGTCGTCCGGCTTTCCCTCACCTCTTAGTCTTTTCCTCCCCTAGCCTATTCATTGTCACAATAGGAAAGATAGCCTATCACCCCCTTTGCTCTCGTCCTGACATGTTCCAACCTTCGTCAATATCAGCGTATTCCCTCCTTTTCAAACTCATGTAAAGAGAGGGTTCCCACCATACACCAAACCACCACACCACTTAACGACTTCTACACACACACAAACACACAGCACGCAGCACGACGCACGCCAGCACGCAAACGACAGCACAGCCGAACGCACGCACACGCCACACGCGCAGAGCAGTACGCACGAACGCAAGCAACAACAACCCAACCCAACAACCAAACACAACACAACCACAACAATACAAACACAACACCAAACACACCCACACACACACACACAAGGGTGGTACTGCGGTCCATTGCAAGGGGATATGTGAACATTCAGTAGGTACACTGTGTCTGTTGGTAGCGCGAGCACCAAGAACAACGCAGGGAAGAATCCATGCCTTTTTCGCCACATCCTAACCTTGAACGGACCAGTACCCGTCCTCTACCACACCCTGTCTTCTACACGACCTCGCGATTCGGGCCTTTTTGCAACGAAAAAATCGTCAAACCACACAACAAACTACACACACCACACACACGCACCGATTCAACGACGACGCCGCACGCGCACGCACACGCACCCCCACGCACCACGACGCACGCACGCACGCAGCAACGCACGCACGCACAAGACTACGCACGCACGCACGCACGCACGCAGCATAGACGCCCCACGAACCAAAGTCACAAACACACCACACAGCGACACACCCAACCCCACACTCCTACACACACACCACACACACACACACACAAACACGCATATGCGCGCGCGCGCGCGCACACCACACCACACACACACACACACACACACTACACACAAACACACACACGCACATGCGCGCGCCGCGCGCAAAATACATACACACACACACCACACCCACACACACACACACACAACACCACACACACACACATACAGCA
>JADBJO010023693.1:5000-7500 GCA_016801955.1 Conus betulinus | reverse complement strand
ATTTGAAACATAAGCATATACAATCCTGAAGACTGCTAGCAAAACAGGAGAAAATGGTGTGAAGCGAGGAACTAAGATATATTTTCTCCCATGCTATAGAAGAAACAAAATGAATTTACAAGGGGGGGGGGGGGGGGGGGGGACTAAAGAATTGTGGTTTACCTTTACTCAATGTCCAGCTATGGCGATCATGGAGAATGACGGGATATCACATGTGACTTGTAAGATGTTATCTTCACTGGGAAACTGGTAGAAACCAGTTTTTCAGGTTTTGTCGGTTTATACCGTGGCAGACATAATCAGGGCGTGCCTCGTTTTCTTCCCGCTAATTGATTCGCTTTCCGTGCTGATAATGGACCTACGGTAACTGAAGCAGCTCAGTGCCTCAACGGCCTTGCGAAAAGATGAGTTCTGAATGTTGTCTGGAATAGTCGATCAAGACTTTACGTTTCTCCGAGCTGACTTGTGTTTCATATATTGCTGATGCTCTCTCCATTCAGTAGTGAGTACCGGTGTAACATGACAAACGCCTCCATTCTCGAAATCACTCCCCGGTGAGTGAGCGCGTACCAAAACTGAGTACCACCACCCCATCTCCCCCCTTCCCACCCTATCCCCGGAGAAGTAAATCCAAACCAGACACACACACACACACACACACACACACACACACACACACACACACACACACATTTTCTAAATTAACTCTCCTCCTTCAGGAGTCTGAAAGTGTCCCGACTGACAGGATATATCAGTCAGAGTACATTCCATCGGAATTTGAGGGAGGTCGACGGGGGTGTAGGGTGGGGTGGGGTGAATGATTCTGGACCTGAGCCAGAGCTACTCTCCACCCTGTTCTACAGCCACTCCCCGTTGAGTGATTTTAGGGACGGCCCAATAATAATACCCCATGGAGAGAATAAAGGAAAGTACCCAAACTTACCTGCTCTGTGTCAAAGGGAGGTGGAATCAGCACGTGCCTCTAACACTTCTTGGGATGCTTCTAGACTACGTCCCAAATTAGGGCGAGGGATTTGGGAACAAAGGGAAGAAAGGGTCTGGACGTGCTCGCCTGGAAGTGAGTTTGGGCACGTGCACTTCCTCACCCGCCGGGGAGTCATTTCAAGCGTGGGGTGAAAAGTGCACGTTGCACGGGGCTGCTGCTTCGCTGTCTTTTAAGAGATCGTTATCATCAACAAAAGGCAGTTATCAGACAGTCTACCTGCTAAAGGATACGGAGGATCTGAAGTCCAGAAGCTCTTCCAATATGCATTCTCCGGATTAGAGTGGACAGAACGGGAGAGAAGAGAATGACTACTGTGCCATAAACAGTCTGAGGGATCGGCTCTCTTGTTTAGAAATAAGTCAACCAGTATTCGTCACATTAGTGCTGACAGCTGCTAAGCATCAAGCGACGTATCCTTTACTTGCATCGTTTCAGCATTGCGAGCTTCCATCCACTGACCGAACGATAATAACCCGGCCTAATAAATGGAAGAAAGCTAATAAATGCAGGGTAACAATAGCGCGTAAGCGAGCGCGCCTACACAGACACACAGACATAGATAGACACAGACATAGACATAGACACAGACACAGACACATTCACACAGAACTGACACAGACACACACACACAGACACACAGACACACACAGACACAGACACACACACACACACACACACACACACACACACACACACACACACACACACACACATATATAATATATATATATATATATAATATATATATGTGTGTGTGTGTGTGTGTGTGTGTGTGTGTGTGTGTGTGTGTGTGTGTGTGTGTCTGTGTGTCTGTGTCTCTGTGTGTGTGTGTGTGTACAGAGAGAGAGGGAGAAGGTAGGGAGGGAGGACGGAGAGCGAGAGAGGGGAGAGGAGGGAGGGAGAGAGAATATCAGAAGAGAGGGGTGGGGGTGGGCAGAGAGAAGATAAAGATAATGTACTAGAACAAAAAAGTAGGGAAAAGAAAGAGAAAAAAAAACGAGAGAGAGAGAGAGAGAGAGGAGAGAGAGAGAGAGGGAGAGAGGGAGAGAGAGAGAGGGAGAGAGAGAGAGAGAGAGGATGGGGTGGGGGCAAGCAAGGTGAATGGGAGACAAAGAGATGGACGGGAAAGAGGGATATGATGATGGGTAGGATATGGGATGGTAGGAGGGGGGGGGGGGGAGTTGTAGAGGGGTAAGGAAGCAGAAAAAATTGGCAATTAATGATTGAACAGGTTTCATTGATGGAGATCGTTTTTTCCCCTTCTGTTTCCCTTTTTTTCTGTTGCTCTTCGTGTTAATTGATAGTGTTGACTCCTCCTCCCCCCCCCCTCCCCCATCCCTCACCCCTCTTCCCACACTTTTCTTCTTCATCCTCCTGCTGCTGCTTTCTCTTCTTTTTTTTCTGTAATTCTGCATCCATTTCTTTGTTTCACCTTTTTCTTGCACCGATGCCAAATAGTTGCCGTTTTCTGCCAAAGTCTGTTGGGTTGTTCCT
>JADBJO010023692.1:0-26205 GCA_016801955.1 Conus betulinus | reverse complement strand
TTAATATAGTTATATATGTTTCCAGACAGGCCAATGTCTTTAATTTTGTGTTCAAGAGCTGGAAATGCCACACTTGGTCATACGCTTTGTTTATAAAAAAAAAGGTGGCTAATATACATTTACGTCTGGCAAATTGTTTTTTTTTTATCTTAGTAGCTAATTTTACTAAGATTTCTGTTGTTGATCTTCCTTTTGGAAGCCAGCTTGGTTAATTGGAATTACATCATATTTTTCGCAATAATGTACAAGCCTATTTAGAACTATTCTTTCTGCGAGTTTAGAGACATGGGATGTTAATGCGATAGGCCTATAGTTCTTAATATCGTTAGTAGATTTACCTTGCTTGTGAATAGGGACAATAATTGTCTGTTTCCAGATTTTCGGCATTTCACCACTTCTCCAACATTTATCAAATAATCCATGAAGAAAATCAATAAAATTTTCGGGCAAATTCCTTAACATCTGATTAGATGTTGCATCTAATCCTACTGATGATTTTTTATTTGGAATTTGTCGTATAGTTTCTTTTAGTTCTGTTTTTGTTAAAGAAGCATTAAGATTATTGCACTTATCCTGTGTTCCTTCTGTATTTGCTTCACATTTTTCTTCATGCATCCTATAATTTCTATCAGTATCTGTCAGTCCCTCAGGGCAGCTAACATTCGCAAACATGTTTACAAAGGCTTCTGCTTTTTCTTCAGCACTAGGAATATCATTATTGTTTATTTTTATGGGATACTGAGGAGATATAAAATCCATTTTTCATAGCTTTTATCTCTTCCCAAACTTTCTTCATATCTTTGCAATCTCTAATTTCAGAATTACAAAAGTTTCCAGTGTTGCGTCTTAGGGCATTTTCTATTGCATCATCACTTTCCTTTCCAGACTCTTTCATTTTCTTATGATTACTTACTGACCTCTTTTTGCAATAAAGCTTAAATGCTTCTTTTTTCTTGTTGTTCGCAATTTCACATTCTTTGTTCCACCAAACATTCCCGCTATGTTTCTTGAATTTGTGCTTTTTAGCTTTGAAATAGATGTATTTGCTGCTTCAAGAATGTATTTACAGAAACGTTTATATTGGTCGTCTATATTATCCACAGATGAAAACTCTATGTCCATGTTTCTAAGACTATCTTTAAAAAGAGACCAATCTGCACATTTATAATTGTATTTTGGAATCATATCTTCTTCAAAATATTCTTTGTCCTCCATTTTATTATTCAATGATATTGTTATAGGAACGTGGTCTGATCCTAGAGGATCATTCCCTGTTTCCCATGAATAGTTTTTGCTGCCAGTGATGGAGAGGCAAATGTTAAGTCAATGGCGGAGGGATTATGGGTAGCTATATCAGGTATACGTGTAATATTCCCATTATTAAGTATGCATAAAATGGAGTCTGCAATATTATCTAATAATCGATTATTTGAAACAAAAGAACAGTTGTTGTCCCAAAAAGGGTGCATGAGCGTTAAAGTCACCTCCATTATCCCTTTGATCCTGAAATTCCCTCAACCATTCTGTGTTTTTCATTATTGGGTCCTTTTGGTAGATAGACTGAAGCAAGATTCAAAATTAATTTGATGAGAATTTTACCATAACGGCACAACATGAAACAGATGATATGCTATTAGTTACAGGTGGTGTTCTTATGCAATGGTCCAGACCTTCACTTATATAATAGCAGTTTGAACACGACGGTCAGAACATTGTTCAAAAACTGGAGGGTGGTAATATCCAGGTATAACAGGCAGTTTATCACTGCTTACATTCAATGATGTAGTAATAACACTTGAATATTTTCAGATGATATTGCTCTAAGTAATATATATTTTTTGTAATAGAGCGACAGTTCCATTGTAGGATTTTTATGTTAGTGTTTTTCTTTTTCTTCTTCATAATAAATAGTGTCTCAATATCAATGTTCTATTTTTTCACTAGTAGGTTATCATGTCTGAAAGGTATTTGGAAATAGAAAGTAGGAGAATAAAACCTGAGAAAGGAAAACAAAGTGGGCAGGTCTCCTCCAAATCTCTTCCTAAAAAAAAAAAACCACAAAGTATGCCTGTTTTTGTTTCCAAAGACCTCGCAGACATTTCAACCCTATAGCTATTGTACAAACAAAATTGTCCGTTTATGGCGTGAAGGCCCAAGGAGGAAGTGGACAACCAAAGCCGGGAGGGGGCATGAATGCAGGCGGAGGGGGGCACCAACGGTCAGCTCTGCGTCTCTGCCTCCGTCGAGGTCGCTCCCAGAAGAGGCGATGCAGGTGGCGGCCAAGGTTCCCTGCCATGTATCTCGCACCTTCAGCGTTTGGGTGGATGTAGTCCTGGAAGTTGAGGCCCCTGTGCATGGCGTCGTAGCCTACGTAGGTCACGTTCTTCGTACCCCGCTTGAGGATCTCTGAATAGGTATAGGCATTGAAGACGGTTCTTTTTGCTTCCAGTACGTTTGATTTGACTGGTAAAGCTCGGCTTACTACAACGTGGGCTTTTGGAAATATCGCCTTAATTCCTTTCACTGCTGAAGCCATTTGAGAACCCACATTCTGCTGCATCCTTTGCTTTCAGGTCGTTGATGCCTGTGTGGAGCACCACACAGTCAGGTTCAGGCTTAAGTTCCTCACTGGCAGACTTCGCCACATCCTCTATTTTATCTACAGTGAAGGCATTGCGGAAGGCCACCTGTAGACCGTATGCATTGCCGAGTCTGGCTGCATCTATTTTCTTCATCGTCGAGTCATGCAGTATTAGTACACGGGGCGAAATCTGATGGTGTGTAGTGGTTCTGACGCATTTTCTTTTCTTTCAGGTACTATGACGTGTTTGGAAGTGACGTCATTTACTGCCTTGTTCTTTGGAATAGGCTTCTCTGATTTTTTTTTTTTTTGCATCCTTTTCGATACTTCGACTCACCTTTGGATGGGGAGTCTGGTCGGCTCTGATGAAAGGGTGTTGGTGTTGGTAAAGGTGAGGATGAGGAGCCAACAGCTTCTGCGTAGGACCGGGTCTGTGGAGGTTGGGCTATGTAGTGGGGGTTCTATGTTGCAGAATTAACCAGAATTGTGCACTTTGTGCAACAAGCACAATACTTTGGTATATTGTTCTTACACAATGTTATAATTGATTTCAGATTTGAAGCCACTTCAAAATCGTTTTTTATTTTGAGAAATAAATAAAAAAAGATGAGCCAAAATTGCAGACGATTTTCTAGCGCGAGGTGCCCGCAGTGAATATTATCAAGCAAAATGAATGTAAGCTAAAATTATTTTCCAATGATAACACGTTGGACAATGATATATCGTTTATGAAAATGCATATGTTTATCCAAAACTTTGCTGGCCTTATTTTGTTTCCTTACTGTTTCATAACTTTGTAGACCCGCAGCGGGAAAATCAAAATGGCCGCCTCCGATCGCGTGTCCGTATTTGCCAGTGAAAACTTCGTCTTTTTAGAGGTGAATGCACGCGTGCCTGCGTACGTGATCGCGCGCGCGTGTGTGTGTGCGTGTGCGTGTCTACGCGCACACGCGTGTGTGTGTGCAATGGGAAGAACGAAAATTCAGTGTCCAATCCCAATCAGATAGCAGATAGAGGGAAAAGACAAACAGAAACAGAGAGAGAGGAAAAGAGAGAGTGGTAGATGAGTCTTATGTTTGGAAGGGGGCACTTGAGAGTGTGTTAAAGAAAGTGAGCGAGTAGTAGATGAGAAGTCTTATTCTTGGAAGAGGGCATTTGAGGGTGTGTATAAGGGGGAAAAATGTATATATATATATATATATATAGATTGTTCACATATATGTATGTGTCTATGAGTATGCATACCTGGATGTGTGGAGATGGTGTTTGGGGTATATATACATTATGCTCTATATGTGATGTTACAGATATGCTATATATGTACATGGGGTGTGCATAAGAATAAGGTGGGATTGGGAAATTGGGGGAAGGGGTATAGAGAGAAAGGGATGGAGGAGAGGTCGTGGGAAAGGAAAAGAGCTGGAATGATTCAAACTAATCATTTATCATCAATCATTTTCCTTTTTCCACTCCCAACAGGCATTTTCACACTAATGCCACCACATTATCTCACTTATGACAATGATCATCATCCTGTAGTACTGTAAATCTCACTTGTGATAATGGTCATCATCCATCAGTCATAGATCATTTCCTCTATTCCCCCAACTGGCATTAACATACTGAGGCTAGTACACTATTCCACTTTTGTAAATGACCATCATCCCACACACTACTGTGAATCAGACTCACACCATGACAATAATCATCATCCATCAGTCATTGTTTACCTACTTCATACCCCTAACATGCATTATTACACCAATGCCACATCATCATCCAAATTATATAACAATGATCATCATCCTACAGTACTGTTGATCTCGAATGACCCATGATCATCACCCATCAGTCATCCCCCCTCCCCCCACCCACCCTCTTCCTGAACCAGCAGTATATACTAATGCCACCACATTATTTCACTTATCACAATGACCATCATCCTACAGTATATCACTAATGACAATGATCATCACCCACCAGTCATTGATATCTCCCTTTGTTCCCCAGACTGGCACCATTGTGCTAATGCTACATTATTCCACCTACATGACAATGACCCTCACCTATAGTACTGCTGATCCCAAATATTCAGCATCCATCACTCACTGGAAATATTGTCATCCAATGATCACCTTCATACTGCAATATATATGGCAATGAGGAAGCTGACCATTTGGCAAAGGAAGGAGAACAGCAGCCCCAACTAGAACACAGGAAATCTTCTTTGAAAAAATCAAAAGTATTATCAAGGAGAACCAAAAATCAAAAAGGCAGATGGCTTGAGCAGCACCCTACTTCAACAAGAGGGATGGGCACTACTACAGGATGCCAGATCAGACCTTTGTGAGACTGAGGACAGGGCACTTCAGGCTAAGCCATCACATGTCCACTATATTCCACAATGGCAAGTCTTCAAATCATCCATGCAGTACAGCCCAGTGACCTAGCCTGCCAACACACTGATGAAGGGAAAGCCCTATTGACCACTGGAGGGCCTTCGCCATACAGCAGCCTTCGCCAATACCACCAGGGTTCCTACCTTAGTGAACAAGGAAGAAGAAGACCACCTACACTACTGTTGATCTCTAATGATCATCACCCATCAGTCATTGATTCCCACCTCAAC
The DNA here is from genome assembly GCA_016801955.1 of Conus betulinus. NCBI lineage: Eukaryota > Metazoa > Mollusca > Gastropoda > Neogastropoda > Conidae > Conus > Conus betulinus. The sequence continues at coordinate 20,995 of JADBJO010023692.1, read as the reverse complement.
CAGCATCATTATACTACTGCCACCACATCATTTCACCTGTGACAATGATCAGCATCCCACAGTACCTTCGTTGCAGTTATGATTCCAGTAAGAAGAATAATTATCATCCTGCAGCACTGTTGTTATCAAATGGCCATCACCCAATAACCTTTATTATAATTATTTATATATTTTAATTTATTCAGACCCCCCCCCCCCCCCCCCCCCCCCCCCCCCCCGTGTGTGTGTGTGTGTGTGTGTGTGCTTATATGTGTGTGTGTGTGATAGTGTCGATTTCACCTATGACAACGGTCACTATTCATCAATCATTGATCATTTCCAATTTTCTGCTCAATTGGCATTATCATACCAACACTATCATGTTAATTCACTCATGACAATGACCAACATCCTATAGCATTGTTTATCCCACGTGTGACAATGATCATCATCATTTAAAAAAAAAAAAAATATATATATATATATATATATATATGTGTGTGTGTGTGTGTGTGTGAGAGAGAGAGAGAGAGAGAGAGAGAGAGAGAGAGAGAGATGGGTGGGTGTGTATATGTGTGAAAAACTCCCCACAGTTAGTCTCTTTTGACCATAATTCACACATAATACCCTCCCCTCCCCTCTCTTCCCCCCCCCCAACCCCACCCATTGCATGAATTTCTCCCCCCCCCCCCCCCCCCCCCCACCCCCACACACCACGCATAAGTTTGTGTGGGAGGAGGGATATGAACTCTTTATCTCTCTCTCTCCCCCTCCTTCTTTACCATCTTCCACCCCCCCCCCCCTCCATATTCTGTCCCCCCCCCCCCCCCCCCCCCTTTTCTTTTCCCTCTCCTAACAACATCTTACCACCCATTGATCATTTCCATTCTCTTCATTACCCACGCCCCCACATACAACTATCCAGACATAACTACTATCATCACCATCACCACACATTAAAAATTGTTCATTTGTTTATTTATCCATTTATGTCTTTTATATTTTTTTTATTTACTTATTTCATTTTATTCATTCATTAGTTATTTATTCATTTATTTATTGTTATGATTTTTATTTATTTATTTTTACTTATTTGGTGTTATGTGTGAAAATGAATGACTGTACAGCATACAACTCTCCTTTTGCTGGCGGCCATCTTGGAAATTGCTCAAATACACAAATTTCCCTTTTTTTTAAATAGACCTATATCTGGTTATGTTCAAGGCATGAAATTGTCCATCTCAGCCAGATTTGGTGTTTAGCATTAAATGAACAATTATGAAAAATATATTCCAATTTTTGTGTCGGCCATTTTGAAAAATGCCCAAAAAACACGTTTATACAAATTTTTCATGGTGGCTCTAAATCAGGTTTTGTTCACGACATAAAACTGGCCATCTCTGCCAAATTTGGTGCTTGTTGCATGAAGTGCATGATTTTTCGACATAGAACCCCCGCTAATGCGGGTCTCCTGTGTTTGGGTCCCCACTGCTTTTTGGTTTTCCGTCCGCATTTTTCTTGAAAGAAGCAATTGTTCTTGTTTGCTCTTCGACCAATTTCTCTAGTTTAGAAAGTGTGTGTGTGTGTGTGTGTGTGTGTGTGTGTGTGTGTGTGTGTGTGTGTGATGTTAATCTGACAGTAAATGGTTTCAGTCAGTGTGTGTGTGTGTGTGTGTGTGTGTGTGTGTGTGTGTGTGTGTGCGCGCGCGCCTGCGCGCGCGCGCACGCGTGTGTGTGTACCTGTGTGCGTGCGTGCGTGTGTAAGAGTGAATGCATGTATGAGATCTCCTTATATTTTCCTCAGTTGCAATTTATTTTCGAATATGACTGAAATTGGCAGCCTAGATTACGCTTTTTTTGTAAATGCTTATACACATCTTTGCAGTAATCACAATATAGTTTATTTTCAGTAGTGTATGTCTGTTAATACTTTCTTGTCTAAGAATTCCAAACAGCACAGTTTGCACAGTTTCTTCAGAAAACACGATTTTTATGTTGTATGCAGCTTATATGTATTGACTGACAAATTTCCAAAACGAACTAACCTTATGGCAATGAAAAAAGAAATGTTCAATGTCATGAATTTCATCATTGCAATATGAACAATTAGGATTATCCCTGACTTTCTTTTTTCATAGCATTATATAGTCGGGTCTATATTTTGTAAAATGTTCCATTGTAAAACTCTCAATCTGGTTTTCTTTTGTACACAAGCGGGGTGTCTTCCATATATTTTTGTTTAACTCCAGTCCATATTTATTAGACCCAAAACGGGCTGCACATGGTTCTGTGTAACTGAGGGAACACAAAGTTACACGGAAATCCTTGCAAGAAACATGCTTTTTGTCACAGAAAAGAGGTGATTCTGAAAAATCTATATCATATCTATCTTGTTCACTGACTCTAGTAATAAAAAATATGTGTGGCTGCTGACACTACTTATATACTATAAGATCCTTGCAGGGGAGGCTCCTATCTTGTTAACCACGTCTTGGTATGAAAACATCCCATTTGGACCATACATGCCACTAACATTTAGTATTTTGCCCTTTATCCAGTCAGGGAAGAAAAGGACATTTCCTCGATATTTTATGCGATGATTATTCCACAGTAAAGAGGGAAAGGGTGAGACATCTTCATGTTTATTAAGATCTAGCCATGTTTCCAGAGTAATTTTCCAAAAATGTGAATGTATCTTGTCTAAACCCTTTGAAAAGTGCGCTTGTAGTATTTGCATAAAAACACGTGACATTCTCACCAAAGGGTAGAAATATTTTTCTCGGAATTAAAGTCCATCTTTCATTGTTTGTGGCCTTACAAATTCTTACAACCCTTAACAGGAGAAAAGCAGATTGCATCTGTCTTAGATCTATCGTTTTAATCCTCCTTTTTCATATTCACTACACATTACGCTTGTTTAACTTTTTTCAAATGCCTTTCGATTACAATGTTTTCACGCCAGAGAAATCTAAAAAGCATGCGATTTATATCTGATAAGATCTTGTCAGGAATAAATGTTTGCATAACATAGACCATTTGTGAAATAAGAAATGTTTTAATGATACGTATTTTACCCGTTACACTAAGATCTCTTTTTTTCCCAAGGAATGAATAATTCTCTGAATAGTTTCTATTCTTTGCAATCAATTGTCCTCAACTATAGACATGCCAGTTTATCATTCTCATAATAAATACCCAGAATCTTTATTTTTCCACGTAAAGCCATAAAAAAAGCTGTCTGTACTATGTTTTTTTTTTTACTACCTAGCACATGGCTGCTGATTTTTTTTTTTTTTTATAACCAAACCATAAAAAAGAAAAATCATTGAGTATATCTAATGCTTGCACCATGTCATGCTGATCTGTCAAAAATAAGGGTAACATCATCTGCATAAAGCGCAATTTTAATTACATTAACAAGCGTATCTCTTGAACCCCCTAATCAATTCCTCTTATGTTTCTACAGTTTTTCATCTTTATTGCTAGCAATTCTATAGCCAACACAAAAACTAAGGGAGAAAAAGGACAACTTTGTCGGATTCCTGTCTCAACTGTAAAATACTCTGATGTCCAGTCACTATACAAAACACAACTACGAGTATCAGCGATTAATACTTGAAACCACCTAATGAATTCTTCACCAAACCCATACTTTTTGAGAGCTGTTAACATAAAGTCTTTAGATATACTATCAAAAGCTTGTGAATAATCAATACTTAAAAGCAAACAAGGAATATTTTCTACATTTAAATGATCAATAACATCATCAATTAGTCTCAATAGCGTAGCTGCTCGACGTCACTTGATATATCCAATCTGATCTTCACTTACTAAATCTCTGATTACTTGACATAAACGATTTGCCAAACATTTAGACAAAAGCTTATAATCGCTATTCGTTAACGAAATTGGTTTCCAGTTAAAAAAAATTTTTTTTTAAACATTTCTAGGTAGATCTTTGCCTTTGTGAATTAATGTGATGACTGCTTTTCTCTGAGAAGGAGAAGGAGAAAGTGTCCCCTTTTCAAAATGCAGAGTTAAGTGATGATGTTAACAAACTTTTTATATGACACCAAAATACTTAAAAAAAAAAAAAAAACTCTGTTGTAAGCGCTTCACTTCCCGGTGAAGAACCATTTTTGAGGGCTTTAAGAGCTGTTATTAGTTCATTCTCTGTCAAGTTGCCTTCACAACTATCCTTCTGAGAGTCAGAAAGCTGTGGCACTGAAGTATCAGATATAAAGTTATCTACCATTTGTTCCATGTTTCCTGCTCTTACCTTTTTCCTGTACAACTTCGAATAATAGTCTCGCTGCATTTTCATTATTTCTGACTCTTGTGTAACTAATCTATCATTTTCATCACAAAGTTCTTCTATTATCTTTGATTTGCTCTTGATTTTTTTTTTCAAGTTTAGAAAATATTTTGTGTTTTTCCCCCTCTTCAATTCATTTCATTCTAGATCTTACCGGTGCTGCACGTGCTTTAAAAGTTTCCAATAATTCTGACTCTTTCATTAAGTGCTGTCGCTGATTTTGATAATGAATATCATTAGGTTTTTTTTTTTGCAATATTAATATCAATGTCGTTTAACTTACCTTGTATTTCTACTAACTTATTTCTTCTGTCGATGCTCTTCTTACCTTTAGCAAAAATTATTGTAAAACCCTTAATCTTCCGTTTTAGGATTTTCCATTCCATTTGAAAATCGATGTTTTCGTCCATATGTGATATATGATCATCAATCAAACTATTCATCTGTATGACATAGTTAAAGTCATTCAACAATGAGTTATTAAACTTCCCACAGCCCAGGTCCCCTCTCAAAGCTGAGAATTTCAGTTTGATGGAGCAACCTCTGTGATCTGTGAAAGGGACAGAATGAATATGGCAGTCTATTGTTTTGTCAAACAAATCATCATTGGATATGAAATAATCCAATCGATGTGCAACAAAAGGAGAAGTTTTATGCCATGTAAATTCCTTTTCATCCGGATGAAACAGTCTCCAGGTATCATACAGGTCATGGCTTTTTTTTTTAATTAAATCATTATATTTTCTTTACTGTGCCCTCTGCATGTTTTTTTTACAGAGATGGTATCTGAATTGTTATCTAATATGCAGTTGAAATCTGCCCCCCACCCAATTAACAAGTGCTCTGACTGAACATTAGAGATAACATCTCCCAGTTCATCAAAGAAAAACTATTCTTTTCATTGTCATTATTTGGAGCATATACATGCACAATGACCACTTTTTTATGCTGAATTTCTATTTCAACGGCCAAAATTCGTCTTGAATTGAACACTATCTTGTAATTATCAACTACATTGTACCGAAATAAAACAACTTGACCACAATTATGTGTGATGTATGACTATTATATAATAATTCACTTTTGCCCCATTCTTCTTTTTTCCATTGCCCATAAACATCATCAGTGATATGTGTTTCTTGCAAGCAAATATATCGCACTTTTTCTCTTTCAAGTATTAAAATATTGATTTTTTCCAACATGAGCGCAAACCCCATAAAATTAATGAGAGGAAACGGCCAATCCGGAATCACAAGCCATAAGGAAAGTCCGTAATCCAAGCTGATATCAAATTCAAACGGAAACCTGTAAAAAAAAGAAGAAGTCCGTGTAACGTGCGTAAGTCGTCTCCGTCTGGTCAAACCGGCACACTCGGTGAAGATTCACCAACCGTCTCCCCCACCTTTACTCTGCCCACTCGACACGGAGTGGTCAGGTGAGGGCCATGAGCAGTGGGCATTTAAGCTTTTGGCCCGTCACGTCACGCCGCTGGCTAGGGTGAATCCTCGTCACCTGACCTCTGTCGCTTACCACAGGTACTGAGTGAACGCTGGTCTTTCCCCGCGCACACTGTATTGCCGGATATTTTTCATGGCGAAGGTGAGAACGAATGTTTGCCAGTGTCAAATCATCAGTTTGAGTTTTGGGAACCACATCTGTCATAGAGTCTTCAAAGATATCTTCCCCATCCTCAAACAAATTTGCCCCTACCTGCTCATCTCCTGACTGCTGGCTCTCACCCATGAGCCTTACATCTTCTGTATGCTCAATCTGAGCACATGCCACTGTTTCAGAGATAGGTCCACTCACCTGGAGTCAGAGAGAAATGCCACAGGCAGGATCACTACGCTTGTGGCCATTCTGCAGGCAGTCCCTGCAAGTCACCAGATTCTGGCTCTGGTGTCGGTGTGTCCAGGCAGTTAGAGCACACAGGGCTCCATGACACCTTGGGCTGCTCCTTGTGGTAGAGATGAGCAGTGAAACTACCCAACTTTACACAAACCTGTCCAGTGGTACTAAAGGCCGGTTAATGAACACAAAGCGTCGACCTGTAACAAAACGGGTTAGCTTTCCATCCCTGTCCCTGATTTTCTCCATTAGGAGAAAAAATCTGAGAACACATCCCAGTCTAACAAGAGAGCACTCTCTATATCGTCACTGGACACTGAGACTGGAAGATCTGAGATAAACAGTTTTGTAACGGGAACTTCAACACCATCGCTCCCTCTCAAAATGAATGGATTCTTGTACATCCATTTTTAACAATCCCCTCAATCAAAAGTGAGTCCTAGCAGCTCAAGTCAAGGGGTTGATCCTCCATAGACCTTTGATGCACTGTGCACCATATACATTTCCTTGCTACACACTCTTTCAGCAGCCAGACAAACGTCTAAATACGAAAAAAAACTACTCCACTTGAATTAATAGTTTTATCAAAACAAGATAAGTCTTTATGCTTGAAAAAAAAACAACAGATAAGTCTTTATGCTTGAAAAAAAAAACAGACTCCACTCGCTGTGAGACAGCCACTGTGGAAAAAAAAAACACACACACCGAAAAAATGGCTGAATTCACTGGGTTGGAGTTATATTTTTACATCACAAACTGCACGTGCAAAAGGAAAAACAAAACACAAACCGTTTCAAGGCGTACCCAATGGAGAAAAAAAAAACTTCGGAATAAACAGAATACCAAAATACCAAAACAATGCACCAAAACTAGAAAGTCCCACCACAAACCACCATCAAACTTCACATTCTGCAAGACTGCGTCATCAGCTAAGCAGCACACACTATAAAAGAGCAATAAACGCAATACTGCCGAGAAAGAAAAAAAAAAACACAGAAGATAAACGGAACTTACGAAAACGCGTCCTCTCGGCATCGAGTGAACATCTCTCTTCGGTGAACGCTACACGTAAGGGGACTTTGAGCAGACATGCAACCATCGATGACAACTAGTGACAGATGACACAAACCAGTCGAGAACTTCGCCCTGAAAGCTAAAAGTCACTTTCAACCTCTTCAAAAGGATGGGATAATCCAGCGCGTTGAATGCTGCACTGAGTTCAAGGAAAGCAATCATGGAGATGAATATTTCATCGGCATTCGTCATCAGAATGTCCTGAACATTCAGAACAGCAGTCTGTGTGCTGTGATCCTTCTTCTTACAGTAGACTGACTAATTTCGAAAAGACGGTAATCTGATAAATGTCTCTGAAAACGTCTCAACGCGATCTTCTTTATGTACCTTTGAAACTAATGGTAGATTTGACACAGGCCTAAAATCGTATTAGCTCAGTAAAGTTACAGTTACAGTCACGCTTTTTCAACAGTGGTGTGGCAACAATTCGTAACTGGTAATCAATCTTAATTAAATAAGTCCCACACATGACCAAAAGCGGCAAGATTACCATTGACAGATGTTTCAATGGTTTATGAATAAATGCAAAATGAAAGGAGGTGTGTGCATGCGTGACACACACACACACAGAGAGAGAGAGAGAGAGAGAGAGAGAGAGAGAGAGAGAGAGAGAGAGAGAGAGAGAGAGAGAGAGAGAGAGAAACACGCACCTGTTTTGTTTGAGCTGAACAAAAGCTTCACTTCAGGTCGAACAGACTTAGGAACAACGTCAAAAGTAAAATCCAGTACCAAGCAGTCTCGACACAACCTGGTTGTTTTCAAGGCAAATAGCACACGATTGGTGTTGCTGAACACGATACGAGGACAGTTGGCTTTCCTAATCATCCAGAACACTTTATCACCATCACGTGCACAACAGTCTTTTACCTCAAAAATAAAACAATCACTGTTCGTCTGCCTGGCTTGAAAGCGAAAAATCATTCCAGGTAAGGTGGAGATGTAAATGTTACAGTGACTGGAATGTCCACCGTTCAGTCCCCCAATAGCACCTGCGTAATCCACCCTCCCGTTGACCGCTTTTTGAGCCGAAGCTCGTGAGATCGATTCAGACAGTGATCGATATCGGTTTGTCCAAGTCTAACGTGTCCATATTCTGAGCCATTGACCGGAAGTGAGGTTGGTGTGTGTGGCGGTGACGGTAAACTTCGTTAAGAAAGAGTCACTAGAATGGATAGATGTGGTGTAGACGTGGTACATGTTGTCTCCGGTAACGTTGTGTGGAAGAGGAGTGAAGGCATGATGGGTTATCTTTTCCTGGGACTGACGGGTCATATTCTCTGGTCCGCTAACAGTGGACGCGTTGTTGACCAGATGGGACATTTTCCGGCCAACACTAGATTCGAAAGTTGTTTGTTCTGCTTGTAAAAATGAGAGCAACCTATGACGTGTGAGAGTATCATGAAAAACATCTCAGCTAAACTTTTTTTTACAAGACGTTTCACGCGCGCGCGTGCTTGCACACACACACACACACACACACACACACACACACACACACACACACACACACACACACATACACACACGCACACACACACACACACACACACACACACACACACACACGCATAGACGCGCACACCCACACATACATACACACACTCAAACGCACGCACGCACGCACGCACCACACACGTGCGCACGTGCACACACACACACACACACACACACACACACACACACACACACACATGCACTCACGCATCCGCCTTCCCCTGTCCCCATTCCTACACACACATATTGAAACAACGTTGCGTTCACGCCAAATCAAAATTCGCGTAATACTTCGACGAAAAAAAAAAAGAAACCAGCACTGCTGCCATTCGTATATGTGCGTGTGTACGTGCGTCCGTGTGCGTTTTAGAGTGAGCGTGCATGCGTGTGTGAGCGTGTGTGTGTGTGTGTGTGTGTGTGTGTGTGTGTGTGTGTGTGTGTGTGTGTGTGTGTGTGTGTAAAAACAGTATCTTACATCATCAGATCGGTCATGAATTCTTACAAAAAGAGTACGAATAGAATGAAATGGAGGGAGGGGGGGGGAAGGGGGGGGGGGGGGGGGGGGGGGGTGGTGGTGGTAAACGTCAGAGTCTCTCAGTCATGTCTTGGGGTTATGAAGATGCGTGAGCCAGCGAGTCATCAGAATATCGCCGGTTCAACTTAATCATTGATTAATTGATCTATTCATCGACCTATTGATTTGTTGGTTGGTTGATTAATTGGTTGGTTGATTGATTCATTGATTAATATCGCTCTAATGACGAAATTATCACAAACCTTTACACTGGAAACGATCGCAATGAAGTCACAGGACCGAACTGATGGCAAAATACAGAGCAATGTATCTTCATGGAATATTAAAAGTGACCGGTTTGCACTGTACTTTCACCTCTAGAAAGGCGATCCCAGATGAAAGCACGAACCTTTCTCGCTAGAACAAGAGGGAATGATGAGTGTGACCCCCATCTGGCACTGTACTTTCACCTCTAGAAAGGCGATCCCACATGAAAGCACGAACCTTTCGCTCGCTAGAACACAAGAGGGAATGATGAGTGTGACCCCCATCTGGCACTGTACTTTCACTTTCTCTAGAAAGGCGATCCCACATGAAAGCACGAACCTTTCTCGCTAGAACAAGAGGGAATGATGAGTGTGACCCCCATCTGACACTGCTGAAGTGCCATGGCTGAACAAGTTTCAAAGTGAGGAGACTGCAGGCGGAAATTGAAATAAACTTTAAAAAAAAATTCTTTTATTCCTACGGACAAAAGGGACAGACAAATTACGAGACAAAACACGACGCGTTTCGACTTCTTTGGTCTTCAGCAGGCAAGACAAACAATATTTAGGACAATGACTTTTGCGCTCTGTGTGAGAAGATAAATGATTGCTCCTGTGTTGTTTTCATTGTCCTGAATGTTGTTTGTCTTGCCTGAAGAAGACCAAAGAGGTCAAAACGCGTCTGTGTTTTGTCTTGTGATTTGTTTGTCTCTTTTTTTTGCGGAATAATACAAGTTTTTTTTCTTTATGGGTGAGTAAGTCCACTAAATGCCAATTATATTTTCAGGTATTCATTTAAGCACAGCAGCGGGAAATATGTACAAATCTGACACACTTACAAATAGACCACACACACACTCACGCACGCTAACATCAATTACGCGTATCGGATACATATTGTGTGCCAATTAGAGTCATTGTCTCTGTCATCAGACCTTCGGAATCTAGTTTTAAAAGGAATTTAAAGTAACCCGCCGTTTAACATGGACAGACAAATTACAAGACAAAACACGACGTGTATCGACTTCTTAGGTCTTCTTGTTCAGGCAAGATAAACAACATTCAGGACAATGAAAACGGAGAACAAGCAATCACTCATCTTCTCAAATTCGGCGCTAGATAGGCGTTGAAAGCAGCTTAGGTCAATGCTGAGTAGAACTGATGGGGGAGGTGGGAACTAATTCTATGTCTAGGATTCGAACCAGGAGTTCCCATTTTCACGTCAGAGACTTTGCACTCTGCAAAGCACTCGTCTTCTTGCCTTTGATATTATTAACATACTTAAAGATATCACTTGACACAGACATCACAGCAATCTAACAACAACAATAAAATACTTGCATGTCAGATCAAACATATGGACCAATGTACACGGAACCCATGGAAAACTAAATGCAACAGAAATCCCACAAGGGCTTTTTGTTTTTTTTTTTTATCTTAAACTGGAGGTAGACATGTTCCTGTCGTGGGAAAATTGTAGCAAGTCATGATGAATAAGATAATGATGTGTTCATTGTTTTTCTCATGTCAACTGTTCTTTGAATGAAGTAACATCAGTCCTGCTGCTTATACACACTCTTGTGGTTTGTGTGCCGTTGACCAGCTCTCTGCCGTGCCAGGATGGTCAGCAACAGTTGTTCAGACCGCTTCTTCTTGTGCTCCAGAACAACATTGACCGCATAGAGCAGCGGCGCCTGAGAGCTGGGCTGACCGACAGACCCAGGACAGTCACAATGACCTGTACATCACTTGGAACGCTACTGTTCCTCATTGCCGACATCCACAACGCTCCCACCAGAGCCCTGCACGCTGTGGTTGACACCACTACGGCGAGGAGTCTCCTGGCGACCAGCAGCTCCAGGGTCCTTCTGCTGGAATCTGTCGCTATGATCAACGTCCAGTTCAGAGTCCAGCCGACCAAGCCTTGAGCTGCGACAACGACGGGGCACAGACTGAAATGGAATAGAAGCAGAAGAACAAAGTAATGAGATGGATGGTGACGAATGTGATTCAGATGTAAAGAATAGGCGCTGTGGTCCTTTCCCTGGAGCGGGAACAGGCAGACACAAGGCAGTGTGACCGTAGAAACTCCAGTGCGGTGTTTCAAAGGACAGGGGAAGTGCGGCCAAAAGAAGGCCAGTGATCCATATCACCAAACTGACCAGGTGAGCTGATTTGGGGACAAAGCAGAAGCGGTTCAGGGACTCACACACCGCCAACGCTCTGTCCAAAGTCATCAGACAGATCAGGAAGAAAGACACCTGAGCCGACAGGACGAACACCATTCCAGCAGACGTGCACGTGACACACTGGATCTCCACAGGGACGTCTTTCCACAAGTACGTACCCTGAAACACTCTATCCGCTACTGTTATGATCATCAAATACATGCCTCGTAAAATGTCAGACACACCCAAGTGCAGCAGAAAACACCCCACAGCCAAATGACTGGAAGTGTTTCCGAATGATAACCCAGTAAAATAAGACTGAAAGATTGCCGCTCAGAGTGATAACGGCAAGCAGGGCTAAAGAAATTCTGAGTACTTGGCTCTCTGAAGCAGATGGTCGCAGGAAGACACAGGGTCAGACTGAGACTGACACCGATGTGGGTTAAACTGTTTGGGGAGCACAGCTGGGCAGCACAGCTTGTGATTCGAGGATGTCACTGATTCCAGTTCTGTTAACTGGTAGAAAATATCTGGAGGAAACTGCTGGAGGGGGCACTGCCAGAGGTCTAAAGAGCGAACAGATTTCAGTGGCTGGAATCCTCCATCAACAACGTGGTTCAGCCCGGTGTTGGACAGGTTTAAGATCTGAAGATGAACCAGATTCCTCAACTTGCTGGCATTCAATTGACTGATCTGAATTTCTGACAAATCTAGCACTATCAGATTTTCAAGCTCAACTATAGCTGGCACGCTGGAATGAAACTGTAGAGGGTTATCAGCTAAGATCAGAATTTCTACACTTTTCATCTTTTGCGAGTCGTCAGCTTGAAGGTGGGGTAGGCGATTTTGACTCAAGTCTAGACTTTGAAGGTTTGGAAGCTCCGGTGCTTGAACATGAAGTAAAAAAACAATTGGATAAACTCACATGAATTAACATGGTGTTGAGCACCAAGTCCATCAGGGTCATGTTCGTTCCATCAGCGTTTAAGAACCGGAGTTCCGGATGGTCAGCAGCGGCAAAACTCTGGCGGCAGTAAAATGCCATCCCAAAGCATCTGCAAGCAGGTGGACATGTGAAGTGACATAACAGCTCATCGTCATTCTGAGGGCACTGGCCATACCTGTCATCACACATGTGCTCAGCGTGCAGGCACACACGGGCCTGGCGACAGCGGTAGTAACCAGGACACTCGTACGTCTCACAGTCTGTTTCATCTTCATGTTCTGGGCAGTCGTACACTTTGTTACACCTCAGGTAGACCGGCAGACAGTAGTAGCCGGGAGAGAAACACTGGAAGTGAGTTGAGGGACAGGATGTGTTGTGCTCAGCTGTGCGGAGAGGACTGATCACAAGGAGTCCCTTGGAATCCATGTCGACGATGGCTGGTGTGAGAGGGGCAGCCCCTTCATGCCGTGTACGATATATCGTGTATATTCAAAGTCACAATACTCTTCATCACTGCCCGAAACACACTGCTTCATGTAGTCACAACGCTGGTGTTTGGGTATACACTGAAAGCATACAGGTGACAGTGTACAGTGTTGAACTGATTCAGACAAGCCTGTTGTCATCTAAATGTTCCAGTAGTCAGTATACACTGTTCACTATTATTGGTTTCTCTATTCTTATTGTCCCCCCAAAATATTAACATTTTATTACCAACGACATTCAACAGATTCTGTCTATGCATTAGCCCCATCGAAATCTCTGTGTCAGTACATTTGTGAAATCGTCAGAAAACTCCCATTTCTTTCCACACCCCACTATCCATCCATTATAGCTAATCAATATTCTGGTTAAAATCTTAAGATTGTGCATTTAATGATAATATTATTTCATGGAGGACTGACCTTTTTCAAAAAGAAAATTTGCTTCCTGGTATTTCACAATGTGCAGTCAATTTGTGGATTTTCACATTTCTTTTATGCGACATCCACTAGTTGCATTCGAACGTTCCTCACCAGTTAAAGAACAAACCTTTAATACTGTAACTTTTGATGATGTCTGGCTACGTTCAGAATCCTGTCTGAGTTCAGCATTTATTTCTTTTACTTCATGAAAGAAAATTAAGAGCATGAAACCTGTCACGAACAGGTTTTTGTCCGGGGGTAATATTCAGGTGGGGAGATCCTTCCTGTTCGTTTTAATTCCCATCCGACGACAGAAACACTAGCAATATGTTTTTGGTCCTGTTTTCATTATTTCTGTTTTCCAGTACAGCCTTTCCTCCATTTTCCCCTGTATATAATTTCTTTTCATCTTCCCTCCTACCTGTAACTGTCCACGTGTTTTAGCGAAGTTTCGCTGTGTCAGGTCTGACACGCATGCTTCGTTTTTTTTTTTCCCCTGAGATTCTCGTGTCTACTCACTCACCCTAGAATTGAAGCTGACATTTTTTTTGTCGCAGTGCGGTCCCTTGGCACTTTGCGAAAGTCCAGCCTCGAGTCGAAGTCACATCTTCTCACCGGTAGCGTTTTCGGGTTCAGCTGCATTGCTGTTTTGATTTTCATTGGAATCCTCACCTCACCCCGGTGTGCTATCCTTGGTTGGATTGGACATAGGGATTTTGGTGGTTTGGCGACTTGGAAGCTCTCTTCCTGCTGACCAGGGGTGTGGCTGTGGTCTCACGACCATTCTTTTCCTCAACGGGAGAGTTGGGAGGCCGGTGTGGGAGACGCTAGTTCTTCAGTGAACGGAGCGTAGCACACGGCTAGCTTTTCACAAGACTGTTGGTAAGTGACGTTTTGTTCCTAGAGATAGGCTTCTTCGCGTACTTTTCCCCCACGGTTAGTGTAAATTAATCACTGTTATTCAAATTCTAAAGTGGAGGTCATAATTCTTTTCTATCGTCAGTTTCTCTCTAAAATTTTAGCGTGTTCTACCGGTTTCGTCTGCTTCTTGCGCAGGGTTTGTTTTAGTTGTCCTGCTAAAAATCTTGTGAGTTCGAGATTTTGCCGGTCGAGTATGACTCATGCATGGAGCAAAAGAATACACTTTCATTGAAATTTAGTGTCCGTCGTACTTTCATAATTTTACAATATTATTTTTTTTTGGTGGAGGCAAAGAGCCTAAGTTTTTTTTTGTTTGAGAGTAAATTTCGACCCATGAGGCGAGCCGCGGTGTAATTGGTTATGGGCAAATTTACCGGGGGGGGGGGGGGGGGGGGGGGGGGGGGGGGACATCCACCCTCTCTCTTCCAGTCATTGTTTTCTCTCCCCGTGTTTTCGTCCTTCGTTTGATGCATAAAAATTTATGTGCATGTTTGCAGGTGAGTGTTCATGATAACATAATCCATTTTATGTATAAAAGAGCAAAAATGCCTACGGGTGATGGTTTGAAATATTCATTGCGTTTTTGTTTTTTTTTTAAAGAAAAGTCTACCAGTGGTTGCTCAAACACCTGTCGATTCAATGCATAATTCAATCTTTCTAAAATGTTCCTACTTATGTCAGTTTTGGATTGAAATAGATGGATGAATATTAAGGAAGGTTATCTCATGACACAAATTTAGTAGGTTTTAATTAACATTTAGTTGTTAATTGAGATTAAGGCCTGTATCATGTGTGACATGACTTGACCAATACAAGCCCTCTTTTCTTTACCTCTGTGTTTTATTTTATTTACGATGGACACTTACTCTTTCTTTTATTGGATGGACCTCATTTTTCTGCTTTTCATTCTTCTTTCTATCTGCTGCTCTTCTCCCTCTTACTCTTCTTTCTTTCGCCTCGACCAACTCACCATAACCCTCTGACACTGACCAAACTGAAATCATATCCCAAGCATGGTACTGACCCCAGCTTAGGGCTTGCTTGGTTGTTTCTCTGTCGGTTCGCGGTCTGGCTGTATCCTCGGAACTTACGGGCCTACCTCCTCCTTGGCCGCGGTGCTGGGGAGAGGTGCTGAGGCGACGGTGGGAGGGATGTTGTGTGCTTCCACTGCCGGCTGGGGACACGTCCCGACTTCCATCAAGACATTATTGGAATGGCTGACACAAGATGAGTGTGTTAGTTGTGGGAAGTGTCCGAGTGGTGTGGTAGTGGTCCCGGCCCCTCTGTCTCCTCTGCATTTGTTCTTTTTTCCCCTTTTTTCCATTTCATGAAAATTTAGGCCCTGTGGTGTGAATATTTTTAGATTGTCCCTATTTCTTCTTTTTCTTTCTAAGGGAAAATAGAGGTGTAATTTGGGGGGTATCCCAGGACAGGGGGGGGGGGGGGGGGGGGTGTTAACATTGTTTTCTTTTATTCTTCTTTTCTTTGGCCCCAATCTAGTAGTTAATCTCTCTGTATCTTGATCTTATTTCCCCTCCTTTCTTCTGCCCTCTGTCTGTCCTCTCTCTTCTTCCAGGGTTCCACCCCACCCCCACTTAGTGTGTGTGCGCAGTGTGAGTGTGTTGTATCGTGCAATAAGTATTGTCTTTGAGTGTACGTCCTGGGTCCTTGTGTTTTGTAGTGAGTGTGGTGTGGGTGCCTGACTCCACTCTCCCTGCGGTTCGGACCGTCGGGACCCCAGTACCTGACAAAACCCTGTGGTACGGGGTGCAAAAACAAACATTCACGACAAAATCTTCTGGATTTTTGAAAAGAAAAAAGAAAAGAAAGAGAGAATCCAGCTGAGCTAACACTCCAAGGGAGGCACATTAGACTATACCTGTCATAGAAAAGTATCTCCTATGGGCCATTGCAAAAACATATCCTTGAAGATAGTAAGATTATTAAGCTGGGGATTGGTGCATTTGCACGTTCCTTTTGTTACATGGAATTTACACCAGTGCGTGAGGGTATGTCTTCGATGTTTATTTATAAAAGAGACAATGAAGATGGCTCCGAAACTTCCATGAAGGTAACATGACATTGTAAACTGCCTCTCTTCTTATTTAACAAGCCTAAATTTCTGAAATGCACTGTTGGCAGGTTCACTTGTTAAACAACCAACCATCACGGACAAGGCGTAGCACTACAGACTTCTCCAAACGTATCTTTCACAGAAAGCGTGGGGGCGGTGAGAGGGGGGAGGGGGGGTACAATCCACCAGCTATCACCCATTGGTCGCGGGGGTCTTCAGGTTCCTCCGAGCTGATCTCATCATTTTATGGAGCCACTCAAAGACATTGGGACATCTCCTATACAACAGACAGGGTATTCTTTGGGGACCAGATGAATATCTTATTCTAGCTTTCTTAACCATTTTTTTTTTTTACCTTATTAAGTATTGGTGGATTTTCATTGAACCTCTCCTCTGGCGCTGCAGACTGCTGCAAGCTCTGAGGATCGGAATGTGTGTTATCCGGACATGCTGCTCAAGAGTGTCTTTGTTCACTATGAATGTCTCTGATTTCGTATACTCGAATATGTATGTCCTTAAAGTCCCCTTTAGAAGACATTGGGGTCGAACTAGTGGGAATATTTGATGAGTCTGGTTGGGTTTATCTCTGTTTTATTTGCGTTGACAGACAGAAACCCAGATTGATCAATAGACAGATAGACAGATAGACATAGATAATGTGGTTTTTTATTTCTATCAAACGTGCGTTGAGAAAGAAAGAGAGAGAGAGAGAGAGAGAGAGAGAGAGAGAGAGAGAGAGAGAGAGAGAGAGAGAGAGAGAGAGAGAACTGCAGAGACATTCTGCAAGAAAGGATTCAGGAATGTCGTCGAACACTGGCGAGGAATGGAAAGCCTTCAAAGAATCGCTGTACAACACTGCAGCTGACACCCTGAACTTTGTTAAACACAAACATAGAGACTGGATTGATTGATCAAAACGACCCTGAGATCAACAAGCTCATTCAGATGGTAAACTCTTTAACCTTCGACGACTTTAGGCCAAGACTAAAGCATTTGATGCCCTTCTGAGAGAGTTCCTCTTTACTGATGACTGTGCACTGACTTCACACTCTGTGTGTGTATATTTACATCAGTGGGTGTCCTCGTAGTGTGGGTTGGGGACGCATGCACCTCTCGCTCCCTCAAAGTCGTGACCGCATTTTCAATTTCAGGAACGGACACACAGTGCTGCCCTGGGTCGCCATCCAAGACCTGGGCACCATGGAGGCTGGACGTCCTACAGTTAGGCAGAGGAGGTCCAGAATAGACAGCATCACCACTGGACACGTCTCTATCAATTCACATCACCAATTATCACTAAGGTCACAAAGCGTCCGTCAGAGAATCCAAACATAACTGGATATCATGGGAAGGTCAGGGTGACATTTGGGACCAGGATTATCGATCAGTTTAAAGAAGCAGTCATGAAAGGCATTACCGACTGGTTTTTGTTGTTGTTGTTTGTTTGTTTCTTTGTTTTGTTTTGCTTTGTTTGTCTTCAACTATGAAGCTCTATCAGTGGACATTACTAGCATCATATTGAGACAGAAGGGACACATTTAAAAAAAACACCTTCATGTTGGCAGATGGTGCCTTATAGACCTGTATCACTTCAAGGGGGGGGGGGGGGGGGGGGGGGCTGCTGAAACTAGATAACCTGTGCATCAAGTTGACAATAGTTCAGACGAAACTCGTATTTTTGTAACGGTGATCGGAAACCAGTTGGTTATTTGCTGCTTAACGACTGTTCTAGTCATTTCTAGTAATATTATTTCCGCCTGCAGTCACCTCACTTTGAAACTATTCTACTCTTTAAGTTTTGTAACACAAAGGACATCACCATTGACTGCCACGTACCTGATATTGTACTCTTCTTCTTCGCAGTCGAAGGTGAGGTGCCAGATGCACAGGGGATGCACACAGAAGTCCTCGTCACTGTGATCACTGCAGTCAGGTCGGTGGTCACACACCAACATGTAAGGCACTTTCTGTATCTGATGCTTGCATGAGAAGGATGGAGGAGCGGGATGGTCAAAGAAAGACAGACACGTTCACGTGCTTCCAGCAAGGAGCTCTCACTACACAATCGCTTTCTACGTCACACGCCAGGAACTCGTGCGTCACGTGCGACTCATTTGCATACCGTTGCTCAGAGGGGCACGTCACATGGGACACCGGAAAGACCGCGTGTCTGTAAGGCGGGGAAAACGGACCGATTTCTGATCGGAGAATTTGGTTGAGGTTCTTGGTTTGAATTCACAAAGCGCAACAGTTTTGGCTCTTATGTAATTTTTGTTCCCACACGTTGTAAATCTTCCCGTGTCCCTGGCCTGACGTCCAGGCTTTAAGACACCACAGAAAAACGTCTGCCATTTATCACTTCTTCAAATTATTGCTCTCAAGAGTCGGGTGAAAAATGCTGTGCTTTGATCTTCCCATCGCCAAAGCAACTCGTACCTGCGGGGTTGAACTTCTTTGGTTCTCTCTCTCTCTCTCTCTCTCTCTCTCTCTCTCTCTCTCTCTCTCTCTCATGAAGCACAAAAAAGTCTACGTACTGTGTATTCTTAACATCATTGTATGATGCATATGTACTTGCTTTCCCTTTTCATTTTCTTTCATGATGATAATGATATTATGTATATTGCAGGTACAACCTTTTCAGTATGGGCTATAGCCTTAATGCAAATAAATCTTCGTATTCGTATCATGTGTGTGTGTGTGTGTGTGTGTGTGTGTGTGTGTGTGTGTGTGTGTGTGTGTGTGTGTGTGTGTGTGTGTGTGTGCACACATTCTGTCTTTGTCTTTTTACCAGTCTGTCTCTTATCACTGAAACTTTTCAGACGAAGGCGAGAGCATTTCCAGACAAGTTTAACAGATTCGGGGTCACCTAATTATAATGCCAGCTTTCTCTCTCTCTCTCTCCTCTCTCTCTCTCTCTCTCTCTCTCTCTCTCTCTGTGGTGAGTGAGTGGTGTGTGCTGCCTGCCTCTGTGTGTGTGTGTGTGTGTGTGTGTGTGTGTGTGTTTGCGCGATTGCGTGCGTGCGTGCGTTTGTGCATGTGTATATATGTGGGTGTGTGAGTGTGTGCGTGTGTGTATGTGTGTGTGTGTGTGTGTGTGTGTGAGTGTGTGTAAGTGTGGGTATGAAAGGTGGAGGGGTGGAGAGGGTGATTACAGACAGCGTGAGGAGACTTGGGGGGGGGGGGGGGGGAGGGATACAAGTGGATGAAATTCGAATGCGTGGTCCCCATCTTCCAAGCTGGGCCCATAGCAAACTCAGCCCTGGGTAGGAGCCGACTGGGGCAGAAAAATTCAATAGATAAATGGCTCTGATGGGTCTCGAACTCAGGACCTGGTCCCAGCCGGGAGTCCTCCACGCTAACTACTTCACCATGAGCAGTAACTTATGCAACGAAATCTCACCTCCATCACCTCCATCACTTGGCTGCCGTAGCCAACTCGAGTTCAATGCAATGAACATAAGACCAATGACTCGGGGATTGAGCTGCATACCAAACGTACATTTGCTCCTATGAAGGCAACAGCAGCGCGCACACCATCGAAGGTCAAGTACCCGACGGGCGTGGTATGGCAGAACATCCCCTAGTGGGACATCTGAAGAATAGACAGGGACTTCATGAGGCAGACTAGAATTTTGTGAAGACTGGGAGGACGATGGAGACACACACACACACACACACACACACACACACACACACTTTTACTTGCATATATATATATATATATAATTGTTTATAATTCAATATTTTTTGCAGTCATTGCAAAACCTAGCTGCTCTGTAAGTTGCTGGAACGGTGCTCGATACTTATCCTTGGAGTTTATTGTTTCATTGTAATTTAGTCCCTTGCGGATTCATTCCAAGAACTGGCCCCCAGCACTTGGTCTTAAGAGGTTATCTTTTTATATTTTCTACTTTTCACAACCCATGGAGATGGTCTCCCTCTTTGGAGACTATAAGCTTGCTGAAGGTTCATTTTGAGAAGCATTTATTTATTCCCCATTCACCCACTCAAGCACATACTGTCAGTTAGGCAGAATCATCTACCACTGCAGATATGAAGGCTTACCACCCCCCTATTTCTACAATCTGAGACATAAGAGCAAGCTTTGTTTATAATTCAATATTTCTTGCAGTCATTGCAACACCTAGCTGCTCTGTAAGTTGCTGGAACGGGCGGTACTTATCCTTGGATTTATTGTTTCATTGTAATTTAGTCCCTTGCGGATTCATTCCAAGAACTGGCCCTCAGCACTTGTGTCTTAAGAGGTTATCTTTTTATATTTTCTACTTTTCACAAGAAAATGTAGCTTGTTTGCTCTTTCATGATTTTCTTTTGCTTCTTAGGTGGCACCTTTAGTTAGTTTTTTGAAAAACTCAACAAAACATACTATGGTATTGCACACCAGCCTTTTTCTGGTATAGCATTCTTCTTAAGGCTTACACCCCCCTATTTCTACAATCTGAGACATAAGAGCAAGCTTTGTTTAAATTCA
>JADBJO010023691.1:0-26205 GCA_016801955.1 Conus betulinus | reverse complement strand
GACAGTTTTATCGACTCACCTTCAAAACAAATGTGGATAGTAGACATCGGGAATCCTATGACTGTAGTTAGTATTGAGTCAATAAAACACCTTGATTTCGTTTGTGAAACCTTATGGATAATTCCACATATTTGATCACTCCATATATTGTAGGGTATAATAGAGATCTCTTTTAGAACAGCAAGGTGCTATTTGCATCAAACTTAACTACTTAGATATATGTCGTCTATGTTGTCTATCGCCCACCGTCATTAACACTTCAAATCTTCAAATTAAGTTTTGTTCCATAGTGCACAATGCTGGTCTGAAACTGTTCCTGTCTGTCCTTCCTATGGATAAAGAACCTGCGAAGCTGCCCAGTGGTCTATTCAACTGCTCTGTACCGTGGTATTCTGATTTTAAAGCTCACCTGCACTGTAACCAGCGCCCAGAATGTCACGACAGACGGGATGAAACAGGGGACTGTCCCTTCAGTAATGAAGATTGTAAGGGGCTGGTGGCATCACGAAACAAGTGTTTTTCAAATTGATCTTCGTCGATCAACCCATTCCCATTGTATTTTCTTACAGTGAGTGTCATAAAGTGGGTAAAAAAACTAGCAGATGTGAAAACCAAGAAGGAAAAGTTAGATTTCCGACATGCACTGTCAAACTATATTAGATTTCAAGCAGCCATTGGTCTAAGGTCGGGTTGGCATTCTGTGCCATTTTCTTACAGCAAGTTTCGTTCATGGGCTGACACCACCTTGATCTATAACATGAATCACTTCTACTTCCTGCCTGATGTTTTTTTATTACAACTCATAATTCATTTTCATCAGTATGTTCCTTCAAGGAGTTTCCATACTGCCTATGCCACAGATTATGGGGTTCATTTGCAGTTGAAGTATCCTGCTAATGTTTATTGCGATAATGTGCGAACTAGAATTAAAGTCAAGTGGTGTTTTTCATTTACCCATGGTGCTGGCGCATGCAGGTTTCTCTGAATGTATCTGTATGCACACACGACAGTGTTTGTCAATTTCCCCTGCACATATTGCTACACACCAATTTCTGTTGTGTGACGCCAAGAGTGACTTTATGAAAGAGATGGAGTCAAAAACCTATACATTGTTGAACGTTAGTTGTGTGCAGCCTGACGACATGTCGTTTGATGGAGGACCATTCACCTACACTCCATTTAGATGTGATGACGACATGACAACAGTGCATCACACTTTGCTGTGTGACTTCAGACAGGATTGTCCAGATGGAAGTGATGAGTCATTCTGTGAATTTTCATGTGCTGGTTTTCTGTGCTTGAACGGTCAGTGTGTGTTACTCAGTCAACGCTGCAATCAATACACAGATTGTGTGGACGATTCTGATGAAGTTGGGTGTTCTGATGATGCCAGCTACCATGCCCCGTCAAAGAGGAAGACATTACACAACGGTTTTACGTTGATCTGGATGGAACAGGTTACTTCACTCAACAGTTGATGAAAACTGAGGAGTTGTGTCTCATGCTCATTACCAATGTTCCTCTGAGTGGCTGTACTGTCTGCCTATCTACACCAGATGTAATGGATTTTTTGATTGTGTTCATGGAGAGGATGAGCATGTGTGTGAGACATACAGGTGCCCTGGTTTCTACCAATGTCGGGTTTCCAGCATCTGTGTGCATGGAAATCATCTGTGTGATGGATGGGGTCAGTGTCCACAGCGTGATGATGAACTGATGTGCGACACGAGCTGCCCAGAAGGATGTCAGTGTCAAGGTCATGTTTTACTATGTTCACAACCGTTCATTTCTGGCCATTTTCCTCTGTTGAGATATGTTAATGCAACAGGCTCAAACATGTCTCTGACTGATTTTAGGACGAATATTCATCTTATTGCCTTGATTTTATCTCAATGTTTGATTAACAATATTTCACACGTTACACTTTTCAATCTGAAGTACCTCGATCTTGGTCAGAACAACATTAAAATCCTCGACATGGCTGTTTTCCTTCAGCTACCGAATCTAAGATTTCTTGCCATAGAAAACAATCCTCTCAGCAACATAACAGGTAAAAAAGCAAAGCTAATTGTTTATTCACTGAGCTGGATGAACGTTTCAAAAACACATGTCAATATTCTTAACAACAATAATAATAATGATAATAATATGTCCATCTACTTTCCTCAAATGGAAGGGGTAAATACGTCATATTGTGGGGTTGAAACGGTTGATCGGACAACTTTGACAAATATGCCAGAAATCCGAGAACTGGATTTAAGGGGGAATACCTTTGGCAATTTTCCACTGGATCTGTTCTTAAGATCAGATAAATTGCAACGTATCTATTCATCGAACTACAGAATGTGTTGCAAGAATGTACTTCCTAAACACTTGGATGAAGGAAACTGCTTTGCCCCTATCATTGCACTTCCATCATGCACATCACTTCTTCCAAATGAACTGTACAGAGTCTTCTTTCAGCTGGTTGCTGTGTCCGCTGTGGCAGGATGTGTGGCCTGCTTTCTAGTTTATTCCACAGTGAAGAACATGACTGGAAGCAGTTTTATGATGGCTATTACCCATTTGCAGTTCGCTGATATCTGTATGGGATGCCACGTCATCGTTATTGTGTTAGCAGACCTCCTATTTCGTGGAAAATACATGCAGATGGAAAAAGCATGGACTGACAGCGTAATGTGCAGACTGGCTGGCTTTCTTTTCCTTTTGTCTAGCTCAGTGTCACCAATGATTGTCTGGTTCACCACTTTGTATCACGTTATTGTCTATTGTTTCTTTAATGATCTGTGCAAGTTCAACCAATGTTTAACAGCCGTAGTTTGTACAGTAGTGTGGATCATTGGCGTGCTGTTGGCATCAGTTCCATTTCTTCCTGGACTGTCACACTGGGGCCTTCAGGGCCAGTCAGGTCTGTGTCGTCTGGCTTTAGTTGATCACTGTCATTCACGGCAAAGATTCACATGGTTTACAGTTATTGTGGCAATTAATTTCATTATGTGTTTGATGATCGGATCTGGTCAAGGTATCATCTTCCGGCGAACACCAAAATACCGGGTAACACTCAAGCCCACACACCAGTTAGTGTATTCCTCGGTCCATGTTACAAGAAAGGGTGGCTGTCATAGATGCTTTTTGTTGGTTAGTATTCGGAGTGACTATGATGATAGTTTGTGGTGTTGCTGATTTTGTTAAGATCCATGATACCATGGTTATATTCATGTTACCCTTAAACTCTGCTCTCAATCCATTTCTGTACATGTGGACCGTGCACACACACAATGGCAACATCAAGAACAAGAAAAGAAATTACTACAAGTGTTAAACGTACGTGCTAGAATAGGAAAACACAGCTGTTAATTTAATGAACACACAGATACGTGGGTAACATTTCGAGACGTGTAAGAATGTGTATGCTTGTATGGTTAAATATAAATATTTCTTTTATTTCTTCACACATGTACACCTATTTGCATTTTCGGTAAGCTAATTCAGATGTATGACTACACTGTCCATTGTAAAATAACACCAAGAAAGGCAAGCTGTTCTGCAGGTCAGCTTGATGTCTTCTCCCTGTCTGACGTCAGAAACCAGAAAGCCTTGAAACATCTTTAGCTATAATACTTTATTTTACACATCTTTTCTTGTCAGGGAATGTTAGGGGACAAATCCTCTCGACTTCGATGTTCGATCCTCGTGACTGCGGCTTCTGTATTGATTGCAATCGTTTCAAGAGTGAGTTTGAAGTAAAGCGTATCTGTTCTGCACGCCGTCTGTCAGAGATCCAGAGTAAGAATGCCGACGGCTCTACCTCCAGCCGAAAAACTTTCCTTTCTCTGGTGGGGGCGTCGTTCTAAACGATTTCTTCTTTTCTGACTTCTAGTCATGCTAAACAACATTTATCTTGGCCATGTCAAAGATAAAATACAGTTCACGTTGAAAGAAGCTGAGTTAGAAACTGAACGGTTTAAACTTCCCCCTTGTTTTTCATCTTTGTGCCTTCTAATTACTAGAAATATAAAAACTTTCACACACACACACACACACACACACACACACACGCACGCACGCACGCACGCACGCACACACACGACACAGATACACACACACACACACACACACACACACACACACACACACACACACACACACACACACACACACACACACACACACACAACAGGAGCAGCAACAGCAGCAGTTAAGAAGCGAAAACGTCGTAAGTATGCAGGCGTTGACAACATCACTGCAGAACTCTTTAAGCAGGATTGAGAGGCACTGATTGATTCATTACCCACCATCAGCAATAACATTTGGACACTAAATAAAAGCACGCACCATGGACTCAAGATTCATGGTCACCTGTCCCATGAGAGGAAAAACCCCAACACTAAAACAGTCACAGGACTCATTAACCGTGCCTGCAAATGAATTCTCAGACTGCATTCTATAGCATATACTGTCATTACTGAAGAACAAGCTGGAATCTGCAAAGACAAAAAAACACAATCCAACAGATCTGCACCTGCGTAATGTTTGTTGGATACTGCAAAGGCCAAAAGTACAATAAATAGATTTAACACCTGTGCAATGTTTGGAAGAAATATAAAAACGCCTCTAGCATTACAAGGATTTCTTGCACGTCTTCGTCACTACAGGGATGTTTCTGAATTGTCAGACAGGCAGCATTATGGGGCATAGTGAAAGAAATGAAACTCCAGACAAAAGTTAATGAACACTACCCAGGAACTATCCTCCAAATCACCAATGTGTTCACACAGGATGGTATTGGAATGCTGTTCTACACATCAGTTATAGATGCCACGGCTGTCTTCTGTCTCCCACACTTTTCCAAACATTTCTGGTACTCATGAAAAGACTGTGGTGCATGTCGGCACAGTCGGCATTCAAGACCTTTCGCTTTGTCAATGACATCGGCTGCCTGGCATGTTGTGAGCAAGCTTTGCAGAGCCTGTTAAAAGACTGGATAATGCGTTAAAAAGATTAGGAATTGAAATCAGCGCTGAAAAACCGAATTGATGGCCAGCCACAACACACAGTATGACAACTGGTGTTACTGGTGGTGATGGACAAAAGTTATGAATTGTTCAACAGTTTACTTACCACCGACTGACTGATGACATGCGCGATGATTTTGATTAAAGTGAGGAAGAGGTGCGCGTCGTCGACCTCACTCTCTCGTCCAAGACCACCTGTATCCAATGGTAAGACAACGTCGAGACGGTTGGAGATGGAGGCAGGATGCAGTGGATGACCTAGATGCTCTACGTGCCTCATCTGGCTCTGTGCACTCCACAGTGCATTGATGTAACCGCCTCTCTCTCCGTTGAACCATAAAGGTTTATCCCGCAGTGTCCGCCAGCGTCCAGTCTTTACATGCATAGGTAGGCAAGCCCTAACTCATACTCATACTCATATCCCTCATTACTGTGAACTGCAGTAGGGTGTCGCTCTCTTCACAGCCTTCACAGCCGTGGAAATTGCATCGTCATCCACCCAGTTCCGTGGGTGGAGCTTGGTTTGCCAGATTTTTAGTCGAGCTGCTGACTCCTCTAGATCCGTCGTGTTTAGCCTGGGGGCTCGTGCTGCCCAGTTACCGTGGGTCACCTCTGGGAGGATGTGGTTGGAAACCACGCACGATCGGTCTTGAAATCTCAAGAGGCTATGCCGAGCCAGGGGAATAACACTGCAAGGATACCCCGCTGATGTCAGTACCTGTGCCAGGCAACGACTAGATACAGCACCACAAGCAACACAGCAAAGCAAAGCAGAGCAAGCAAGCGTGAACAACATGCAGCCATTACCACAACACAAAGCAAAGAGACAAGGCCCAGCGTGGCACAAGGGGAAGAATCCTATAGATATCCACTGGCTGTACCACCATCACTTTTCACTTCCTGGGATTTTTCATCCTTGCGACATCAACGACTTGCCATCACTAGCGATGGGGAATTCAAACCAGAAATCCTCTCAGGGGGCTGCAGCAAAGACAGCATCAGCACAGTCAAGACTGAAGCCTCTACAGAAGGACGGAAAACATGTCAGTGAAATACAAGAGTACTGTATTGAGAGAGAGAGAGAGAGAGAGAGAGAGAGAGAGAGAGAGAGAGAGAGAGAGAGAGAGAGAGATTGGTTTGCTGAATAGACTGACTGATGCATAGATAGGTTGGTAGAAAAAAAAAATAGACATACAGGTAGATAGATAGATGGATAGATAGATAGATGGATAGATAGATAGATAGACGCCGCTCATTCCGACACCCCGTCCACAGCCACAGCCCAGTCAGCCCCCGCCGCAGGCCTGGCACCGGGCAATCCACAGGGAGCGGTCAATGTCAAGTCGTCAAGAGGCAACCCACCGGAGGAGACACTGCACTGCTGCCGAGTCACTTCGGTGGTGTTCAGTGGCGCCTGTTCTGATCTAACATACGCAGGACACCACCTACTAAGCCCCCTACTGACGACAATAATTGCTTAGTCGCGGAGCCGACATGAGTGAGCTCTCCCTCCGGAGGGGCACCACCACGTCCGTCCAACGACAGCCCCCATGGACTCGCCGATACCGGTGACCCCGACGGAACCAAACCAAGGCCACAGACGTGGAGAGGACATCGAAATTGAGGTCACCATGAGAGCAGGGCATGAAGGGCCACAGAATTTGAGACATTTTTTTTTTTTATGCTGATCAATGAGAATGAGGATGATTAAGATGATGCTACGGATTTCCATTTCGGTCTGAGACTACATGACAGGGCTGTACTCTACGCTTCCTTTCATAATATATCCCGGCGTCAACCAGGCCCGAGAGATACAGGCACCTGCAGTGTTGGTCAGGAAATTTGAGCAACACTCTCAGAAACGCATCCATTAAGTGGATGAAACTCGACTGTGTGGTCCCAGTCTTCCCAACTGAGTCCGCAGCAAACTCAACTCTGGGTAGGAGCCGATCGGGGCAGAAAAAACCACACATGCCTCTGATGGGATTCGAAACCAAGCCATCGAAATGAACTGTTAATGCACACATCAAATATCATATTACCAATGAACAAGTACACCCAATCATCAAGAAGTACACTGGTGTATATGAAGATCAGCTGTTAGACAAGAGAAAAAGAAATAGCATCGGCCACCATCAGTGGTTATCGTCTGGCTAAGACAGAAATCAGAAGATCATGGATTCACACAGGTTTCTTTCAATACACACAGAATCGTTTCCAAGTTTTAAAAATATTAATACAACAATTACTCATACATTTGCATCCAAATGCAATGTTAGATTAAGAGAACAATAACCAGAATATACACATATATACAAGTCATCCACGATCAATGTTGACGATATGAAATGTGTTAATGATGTCAATTGTTATCATAAAATGTTAATCAATCTGAATGATCAGTGGTGAATAAATGGTAATTATCATGTAACACACTTAAGGATGTTGAAGTGTCGTCTCCATCCACATGATACGCGTGGATACTTCTGTAAATCAGATGCTGACGTAAGTGATAAAATTGTTCTAATGAAACCAGGGTATTGGAAAATAGCAAACAGTTCTTTAACATGTCCTGAAGGGTGCACAGGGAACAATTATCAAAACCCGACATCTAGATATCAACAAGGATAATAAGAGTGTTATAATCAGTCAGGTGACCAATGATAGAAGGGCTGTGGTGGTCAAATGCTACAGCATTTGCCTGCAGAGATGATGGTCTTGAGTTCGAACCATTCAAAGGGTCGGATTTATGTTTTGCTTCAAAACCACTCTGTGTCCGTCCAGCAGTAAAGTGGTACCTGATTCAGTTCAGAGAAGTTTAGAGGCAGCGGAAGGGAGGGATGGGGTCAGCTTTCATCATTCCATGCCCTGCATATGATGAACCACTGACACTTCATGGCCCATACGGCCAATGGAACTTTTACCCATACCAATGCGTAGTCCACAAATATGTTCCAGTGTTACCGTGGACAATAAAATCAAATCAAATGACCATTAGTTTGCAGCACAGTTGTCATGCAGGTCCAGAATATGGACGTGGATAATGTAACAAAATTCAGATACCCAACAATCCATAGCATGGCTTCTAAACATGACCCCTATGTTACACAGACAATTGTCCGCAAAAAACCCAGAGAGGTTTAAACTGTCCAGCCCATAAATCAGCTCTGTGACAACATGATGCAAACAAGACAAAATGCGTCAAATGTGATATTTATGAATATCCACGAATACCGAAGACATCTTGCGTATTCAAAAGAGTTAAAAGACTCACAAATTTCTGAAGTCAATAATTGAATAATTAACAACAGTATTTCCAAGCCGATTTATGACAACCCCAACGTTAGAACATGTTGTTAGAACAATCTTCAGAGAATTGTTGAGGGAGAAAGACAAACGGTAAGACAAAAAACAAAAACAAGAAAAAAAAGACATACACGGTGGGCTAACAACATTGCAGATTTAAAGTGACTACAAGCAGAGATCCGGATGTTTGCACACATCCGATAAAACTGGAGGGATCTGATAACATGTTCTTCAGTGCGAAGCACCAAGGATTCTACAGAATTAAGGGAAAAGATGTATGATTGCAAACAATAGATGCAGATAATCATAATCATCATTCACAAGACAAATGACTGTATTAAAGTGCACATGTTTCACTGTTAAACAGCAACAACCATACACACAAAAAATGTCTCTTTCATTGCTTTCACTGCAGCAGAAAACACACACGCACGCGCACACGCACACACACACACACACACACACACACACACACACACACACACACACAGAGAGAGAGAGAGAGAGAGAGAGAGAGAGAGAGAGAGAGAGAGAGAGAGAGAGAGAGAGAGAAAACTATTTTTTTTTCAATTTCGTATAGGCAATTAAAAGCACCTTTGTCTATCGTAATTGTCAATATATATATCAGGCCAGTTTGATCTGATGATTGATATATGAGACGTGCTGTGTTGGTGACCGTACTTTCCATACGCCTCAGTTGCAAGACATGGAATGTAAAGATTGCCGCTAGTTTCTTTACACAAAGCTCAAACATGCTGTAGACTCAAAGGGGAAACTGAAAACACACGGTCCGGCCTTACCCATTCAGCTGATGCGTTTCAGGGAGTGTTGCTCAAATTTCCTGACCTACTCTGCAGGTGTTTGTATTTCTAAGGCCTGGTGACAAAGGGAAACTTAGAGTACCGCCCTGCCCTGTAGTATCTGACCATGTTGGGACTCTGTATGATCATCTCCATTATCCTCATTATCATTGACATCAACTAGAAGTATCATCTGTGATTCTTTGTCTCTTTGTCGCATGGTGATCTCAGTTTCGATTACCACTCCTTGCCCATGCCCATAGTGAGGTTGTCAAAGTCCTAAGCAATGGCATGTTCGTTAGAGGGACGTCAATACACTGTCTGGATTGGGGTGTTAGGTAGTTTATTGCCATGAACATGACGTTGAATACATGGTGTTCTGCATACATAGGATCAGAGGGGAACAACTGGAATCTACCAAAGTGACCCAGCCGTAGAGAAGTGTCTGTATTGGTGTGACTGCATTACGACAACCTGCTACTAACTGCTCCCTGGTTTTATTACCTGTGCTGGGACTATGACTACACAAACCTAATGTGATTGTGCTTGAAGAAGCTCAATTACCACTAGAAGGCGGATCAATGACATAAAGTCCAGCATGGTTCATCAAGATCATTCATTCAGAAATGTGAGCCCAAGCATCTTTTGTCAAGTTATAATTCTGGCCCGTCATTGATCCTGGAGACATTCAGATATAACTTTGTTATTTTAGCAGTGTCGCAGATTCATTGTCCTTCGTCAACAAATCCTCTGTACCATCAGTAACGAGCATAACCTGACAAACCCGATCAAGTTTAGGGAGTCTTTCCAGTATTCTGCAGTCTCTGTACGCGTGGAAGCAAAGAAAAGCGATAGAGTTCACACCCTCCCTCCCCCTCTCCAACGTACAACTGGTTTCCAAATTCTGTAAAACATTGATAGGGTCTGAAAGGCATGACATGTATGGAAAGAGGAGTATTAGTGATGGAGTATCCATCTGAGGTGTCACAGAGAAGGGCAGCTTTGGAAATGTGTGTGTGTGTGTGTGTGTGTGTGTGTGTGTGTGTGTGTGTGTGTGTGTGTGTGTGTGTGTGTGTGTGTGTGTGTGTGTGTGTGTGTGTGTGTGTGTGTGTGTGTGTGTGTGTGTGTGTGTGTGTGTGTGTGTGTGTGTGTGTGTGTGTGTGTGTGTGTGTGTGTGTGTGTGTGTGTGTGTGTGTGTGTGTGTGTGTGTGTGTGTAGATATTTTTTATACTACTTTTCATGAAACCCGCTCTGTTATTGACTTCAAACATGATTTAGTGTTCGTGGGACTAAAAGAAGGAAAAGAAAAAGACGAGAAAACCCCAGCAAAGGATGTGGTAACAGTTGACTGCATGGTAATTTACGAGTATCTGACTGCAAGTCAAGAAAATGATCTGGCCAGCTGACCGGGGCAAACATACGGTGGAACATGTGGTGAGTTTGCGCAATTCCCTGGACGGTCTGATGTGTAGTTCCAGACATTCACACCATCCAGTAAATCATGCTTCCATGTCCTTGATGTCAAAGCTGTGTTCCAGACCATGCTTTGTGGGCTTGTGTCGCTCAGAACGTCGTTGCAGGGGCTCCATGTGGCCCAGTGTCTCCTCTGGTAGTGCTAACAACATGCACACTCTCTTAAGCGTCTCCACGATTTGTTTAGAACCTAAAGCCATGATACGTTAGCATAGGCAGTCCATTGCATAGGCAGTCCATTGAATAGGCAGTCCATTGCATAAGCAGTCTATTGCATATGCAGTCCATTGGTTTAACAGACCACATTCTCACAATATAAGTATGACAGTGTCATAGCCATTTGTCATAGTGTATGTAGATGAAATAAAATCTTTGAAACAATAAAGAGGGGGACAATGGAAGGAGGTTGTAATTCAAATTAATGCTGTTGAATTTATATACATTGATTATTCGGTTCGATATACATATGTGCTTTCATTTTAATACCTGTAATATGATAAGGGAAACTACAGGCACTGTCTGGCAAAGATGATCAAATTTATGTCTTTCAGCTTTAATCTAAAATAACATGAGTAAAATGGGAGACTTTGACTTGTTATCATACTTTTTCAGGGTGTGTGTGTGCGCGAGCGCGCATGCGCGCGCGTGTGTGTGTGTGTGTGTGTTTCTGTCTGTCTGTCTGTCTGTCTGTCTGTCTGTCTGTCTGTGCGTGCGTGCGTGCGTGCTTGCACGCGCGCGCGCGTGAGAGAGAGAGAGAGAGAGAGAGAGAGAGAGAGAGAGAGAGAGAGAGAGAGAGAGAGAGAGAGAGAGAGAGAGAGAGAGAGAGACAGAGACAGAGACAGAGACAGAAATGAGAGAGAGAGAGTTTAAGTGTTCGCAAT
This sequence comes from Conus betulinus, assembly GCA_016801955.1. Classification (NCBI taxonomy): domain Eukaryota; kingdom Metazoa; phylum Mollusca; class Gastropoda; order Neogastropoda; family Conidae; genus Conus; species Conus betulinus. The sequence continues at coordinate 14,730 of JADBJO010023691.1, read as the reverse complement.
GTCTTAGTGAGTATAAGCCTGAGCATCATTTACACGTAGCAGAAGAATGAATAAGGTTAAAACCTTTTCAGTTATCCTATGCCCTAAGGTGTCAATGCATCGTAACGGCCGTAATTCTGCAATTAACATTTTCAGCAATAAATTCAATATTGCCAAGTTTTCATTTTTTTTTTATTAGTAGTCTCAAGTACAATAATTGCTTTATACACTGATAGAAGGACATGTTATATATTATGAAACGCAAAACCTGTGACAAATATTTTATATATTTGTGAAGAATAGGTCATTTCATGACTTTTTTGGAATCAGAGATATTGCATAGTTATATTGCTGAATACAGAAGTAACCTAGACCACATAATCAGAGTGAAGCATCATGCCTGCTACGTTAATATATTATGTCACGTGGATGATGGGCGTGCTCAATACGTAAACGACCTGTTGAGTTCAGAGAAAAAGAAATAGATAGCAAATAAGGAACAGTGACAGAATGTTCGACAGAAAGAGATGTTGGGATGAACTTTTCACATTTCCATTTCTGTTTCTTTCTCCCCCTCCTCCATCCCCTGCCCTTCCCCTACGAGTCACTCTGGTAAAGAAAATCTTGCACAGTGGTCTCACCTTCTGCAAAGCAGGTCGTGTAAGCACTTGCCAGAAGTGAGCTCGTAACATGCCAGTGCTTCTACGAGAAGGACTTTAACCCAGCTTGCGTCAGTTCCTTTCTTTACCTGTTAAGTCCCTTCTGACCCTCCCTTCCCCCCTGCCTTCCCCTCCTCCCCTTTGTGGATGAACATGTCCCTCAGTCTGGGTTAACTCCAATCATGTTGGTAGTAGGAGAGGGATCAAAAAGGAACCAAACTTCTGAACGCACGAGAGAGAGAGAGAGAGAGAGAGAGAGAGAGAGAGAGAGAGGGGGTCTCATTAAAGGAGTTCACCACCACCATGGTTCCATCCTGTGAACTACGCTGTTTAATAAAAGGGCCTTCACTGGTTCAACCACCTACACCACATCGTTGCAGTAGTGGGGACACAGGTCACATCACCTGCTTCTGGACGTCTTCCTCTCCGTTAAGGGAAGGGCGCTGCTTCGTCATCCTCAGGACCCGGGTACTGAACGGCGACACGCGAGTCCTGAAGGGCGATGGAATGCTCCATGGACCTTCCCTGGAGCCCCCTGTCTGGGGAGCCCTGTGTCTGAGGGCCAGTCTGTCACAATACCGTCACACTGGTGTTGAGATAAGTGTGAGGCTTGTAGTCCGTTTGGAGAATGATGACTGTTTGTGTTTTGTAAGATACAGATTATAAGTTTCATTTATTTGAGTATCTGTTAGACACTTCGTGTATTTGAGGTCTGTTGTATTGAGCAGACAGATAGTTTTAGTTGAAAATACGTTTCGTCTATTTATTTTCTCTTTCTGTGCAAGTTCAGTCTTTGACATTGCTTTGTTAAAATACGACAGCACGTTACACAGAAATGTGACAGTGAAGAGAGCACTAATCTGATGTGACTAATGTGACTTCCACGAAGAACATAAATGAACGTGTCTACATTCAAAGAAAAAAGTTGAATAATACATTCTTTTATACATGAATAACAGGATCAGAAGTGGGGGGCAGATATTTTGTGGCATTTATCCCCATTATATTTATGAATTCCTTGATTGTAGGGGAAGCAGTTGTTTCTTTTTCCTCCTTCGTGGAGTGGAGGTATAAATGAAAATTATTTAAGTGTTCGTGTTTGAATAATATTATTTGTACTCACGTAGAGGGGGGGGAAACAAACCTTTCTTGTGTTGTGTTTATTATTTGGCGCTCCTTGGGTGAGAGGAGTGATTGCATGTACGTGCGGAGTGTACTTTGTGCAGATGTGCAAGTGTGTGTACTACCCCTAGAGTATGACAGTGGTGACCCCGACTTAGGGACCCCGAGTTAAGAATTCGTTTTGTCCCCAGTGTAATTTCAGAATGAAATTATTTTCCACTCTTTTCAGCCCAAGTTAGGAATAATTTTGTTCTATCACCTCCCCAGTATGAGTGTGATCCCGTATTTCACTCAAAATTTCTAAATTGATAGTCTTTTCTTTTGTTCCCTTGGTTCTCTCTTAAATTTCGAGGAGTTCCCCCCTTTGAAAATAATTATTCTGTTATCTGTATTTGTCCTTCTTTTGCTTAGTGTTGTTGTGTATTATTTTTGGGGTATTGCATACCTTATTGATGTTTATTATACTGTAGTGTTTATATAATATTATTTATGTACTAAGTTAATTTGTGATTTGAACGTTGTTTCTCATTGTTAGTATATTGAATATTAGTATTTCTCTTGTTTATTTATTTCATTATATCTTTAGTTACCCCATCTCCAGCTTTATGGGAGATAGTTACTTTTAGAGTACTATCTGAGGGTTTTCTTTTTCTGGTCTCATTTCCTTCTTTTCTATACTGGTTCTGCTCGCTCTTGAGTTTCGGCTCACCTCACTTTTTAAATTCTTACTTTTTCTCTCCCCCATAAGCTCCTGTCTAGTTCTTCAGATTCACCTTATCTTTTTTAAGGCTTCTTTGTTAGATTGCCTTATGCCCCTCCTTTTTAACTGTCCGTCCTTCCATTTGTTTGTCGTTTGTTGTGTTCATGTAATGTGTTAGAGCGCACATTTGCTTATTGGTTTTGCATTTTCTATTTCCTTGATTTCTATGTTTGTGTTCTAACTTTTACACAAGAAATTAGTTATTGTCTGTGGGGTTTCTTCATTCCATATTTATTATCCCTTGTTTATTTACTTATTTGATACTTCATTGATTCAATTCCAAAATGGATCAATTCGATAAATTCATGGATCAGGCGACACGCCTTGGTTACACTGGCGAAAAGCTTTATGAATATGTCCAACGGTGTATGGACAGAGAGGAGTGCTATAGAGAGAGAAAGAGAAGAGAGGGAGAGGGAGAGAGTAGACACAGAAAGAGAGAGAGAACTAGAGAGGGAGAGAAGCAGCTGAATAGGAAAAGTGAAACACAGAACTAGAGAGGGAGATATCATTAGCTGAAAAAGAAAAGCAAGACAGAGAATTAGAAAGAGAGGTTTAGCGGCTGAAAGAGAAAGACGTGAGCAGGAATTGGAAAGGGAAAGGCGTGACCATGACTTTAGAATCAGACAAATAGAACGTGAAATGGAAAGAGAAAGTAAGCAGCTCCACACAAGGCAAGATACTACTTTAGATACCTCTTCTCTCATCTTCAGAGTACTCATCCTAAGACTGCTTATATTCCCAAACTTCCCCCTTTTGATGAGAACAGGACGATATTGATTCCTTTTTATTCCGGTTCGAAAGTCATGACAGTTCTTGTAGTTGGCCAAAAGATAAATGGACTTTGTATGTAGCATCGTTGTTCAAAGGTAGTGCCTTAGTTCTTTATCATACATTGGCGGCAAAAGAGGGTCTCTCTTGGGATACTGTCAAAGATGAGTTATTAAAAAAAATTCAATATTCAGCGGACGTTTCCGTAAAAAAAAAAAAATTCCGTGCTGTTCGTCCGTGCTGTTCGTCCGGATAAAGGTGAGTCATTCCCATCGTTTCTTATTCGCATTTCTCATTATTTGGATCGTTGGATTGATCTCTCACAAACATCTCGTGATTTTGATGGTCTTCGCGATTCACACTCCTGAAATAGCAGTTATGGGAAAGCGTTATTAAAGATTCAGCTTTTTTTTTTCTTCGCGAAAGAGAGTTCAAAACTGTGCAAGAAATATGTCGTGCGGCAGATCAATATCGGGTTGCTCACCCGGATAAAAATACTGCTAGAAAAGGTGAACACTCTGTTTTTGACGCGAAAGTCGCTTCATATGGGAAAACTTCGCAAGTCAATCGTGCACAACCCTACTTTCAAAAACCCACACCACGTTTTTCTCATCCCCAACCTCGTTTTTTCAGGTATCCTCCACGGCAGAGGTTTTCACAGCCACGGCAACGGTTCAAAGGTGGCTATTCAGAATCTTCACAGGTACCTTTGTCGCAGGGTATCAGGAAGTCTTACGGTGCAGGCGTTTCGTCTTCCTCCCATACCAAGTCAACTGTTCAGAGTGAACAGGGTGGTAAGCAGGAAAAAGCATGTTTTGAATGTGGCTGTAAATTTCACTTTCGTGCTCAGTGCCCATATCTTAAAAAGTCTGAATCTGCCAATGTGGCTACTCGTTTAAACAAGCTTGAGGTAATGTATGTGCTTGCCTCTTCTGATGAAGTTTCAGGTTTGCTCTTGGAAAAAGGGATGATGAACGGATTTGAGGCTTCAGTGCTGAGAGATACAGGATGTACGACTGCAGGAGTCGTAGATCTTTTGTTCTTCCTGAACAATTGTTGTCTGAAACCCGGAAGTGTTGCACATTCGGTGTTAAGATCGAGAAATTTCCTCTTGCACGCATTCCTGTGGACACACCCTACTTTAATGGTGTCATTCTTGCTTGTGTGATTGTCAACCCAGTGTGTGATTTTGTTTTTGGAAATTTACCTGCGGTGTCAAATGTTCATGGTGGTGATGGTGGTTCTTTTGTTCCCACTATGGTCAGCACACGGGCGCAAGTGGAGAGAGAAAAGAACGCACCTAAACCTTTGCCGGTTCCAGATTTTTCAGTACTTGACTTGGACCATGACTGTTTGACAGAACTACAGAAGGGTGACAAGACTCTAGGAACACTCTTTCAGAATGTGACTGTTGGTAAGGTGGAGCTGGGAACTACTCCGTGTTTTTTGTTCAGGATAATGTGCTGTACAGGTGTGCAGTGGTGAATGAGGCTGTTGTTAACTAAATTGTGGTGCCATTGTCTTTGAGAGATACGGTGTTACGCACTGCTCATGATGCTATTTTTGCAGGTCATTGTGGAGTCAAACACGCTTTGCAGCGTGTCCTTGCACAGTTCTACTGGCCTACTGTGCGTAAGGATGTGATTGCCAGTCTTGTGATGTGTGCCAGAGGACTTCTCATAAAGGTAGAGTTCCTTGTGCTCCTCTTCACAAGATGCCTGTGATTTCCACTCCGTTTAACCGTGCCGCAATCGATCTTGTCGGTCCATTTCAACCGTCTTCACCGGGGAATCGTTATGTTTTGACTCTCGTGGACACGGCCACACGCTACCCTGAAACGGTTCCTTTGAAAAGGATTGATACCGTTACGGTTGCTGAAGCTCTTCTTTCCATTTTTTCGCGTGTCGGTCTTCCAGAAGAGATTCTGTCATACTGTGTTACTCAGTTTCTTTCAGAATTGATGTCTGAAGTATACAGGTTGTTGTCGGTGAAGTCTGTGACTGCAACTCCGTATCATCCACAGTCGAACGATTTAATGGTACGCTGAAAACCATGCTTCGTAAAGTTTCCTTTCAGGCCCCTTGTGAATGGGATCGGTACATTCCAGCATTACTCTTTGCATACCAGGAACTCCCGAATGAGTCATTGGGATTTTCCCCTTTCGAGCGTGTTTATGGTCATTTGCCTCGGGGCCCGCTTGATCTCTTGGCTAACAAATGGACAGGTACCAACACTGAGTCTGCTACTGATGCTAAAAATGCACATCAATATGTTTTTGATTTGCAAACCAGGATTACGGACGCCTGTCAGCTTGCCCAGGAGACGGCTGATAGAATGGCTGACAGGTACAAGAAATATGCAGACAGGAAATCAAAGGTACGTTCATTTCAGGTTGGTGATAAGGTTCTGGTCTTGTTGACAGATGACCACAGCAAGTTACGCATCCAGTGGAAATGTTCTTTTTCTGTTGTGTCCAAGTTGTCACCTGTGAACTACGCCATTGACATGAACGGGCAGGTCAAGAAGTTTCATGTTAACATGCTCAATGCTCAAGTTGTATGTTCAAAGAGTGAATGTTGCTATCAACAAGTCTGTAGACATGACAGTTGGATCAGATTTTCTGTCTTTGTCGTCTGACTTGTCGGATATTTTACCAGTCAAAGCTGTTGTCGATGTTCCGTTCGTGACAAACCGACTGTGTTCGACATGACAGAGACTGCGTCTGTTGGTTTGTTGTTGGACACTGATTCTGGCACCTCATCTGTCTTACTGACTCTGACAGTAAAGGGAGAGAGACGTACAAGGATGTTGTGGTTTGTGATGACTTGACTTATACGCAGAAAGCTGAGTTACAAACTATTATGCAGGATTTTAATGACATTCTCACAGACAAACCTGGTTCAGCAAAGGGAGTGGATCCACATGCCATTACTTTGTCAAGTGATGTTCCTGTTCGTGTTTAACCTATCCTTTGCCTTTGCCAAACAGGAGATTGTACAAAAAGAGATACAGGTTATGTTAGATTTGGAGGTAATTGAACCATCCACTTCACCTTACAGCTCTCCTGTGGTATTGGTAAACAAGCCAGATGGCTCTGTGAGGTTCTGCATTGATTATTGTAAAACTTAATCAACTCACGATTTTCGATGCTGAACCAATTCCAGATGTTTGAAAGTCTTCTTTGTCATTTATCTGATGGCAGATATTTCGTCAAAAAATCGATTTGATGAAAGGCAAGACTTTTCCAGACACCTTTCGGCTATGCCAGTGGACAAGGATGCCATTTTGGATTGCAAAACGCTGTGCCTACATTTGCATGTATGATGCGTGCACTGCGTTTGTATGAGTGTGGTGCGGTGAGTTTCTTTGATGATATCCTGTTGTCACAGAGTTCATGGTCTTCTTTGCTAACGTGTTTGCGTTCTGTTTTCAATAAAATCAGGGACTTTGGACTTACTGCCACACCATCGAAGATTCAGGCTGGTTTCCAGTCCTTAGAGTTCCTGGGACATCGCATCGCTATTGGTTGCATGATGCCAGAAAAGGGCTAAGGTATCAAAGATTCTTTCTTTGCAGGTACCCCAGAACAAAAAGCAGGTTCGATCTCTTTTGGGGTTGTTGTCCTATTACAGGCGGTATGCATCTCATTTTGCTTCTCTGACTGCTCCATTGGCTGATCTGACAAAGGGTGATAAATCTAAACGGATCATTTGGACCACAGAGTGCCAGACTGCTCTGGAACAGATACAAAGAACTTTGAATACGTTCCCTGTTTTGTTGTTACCGTCTCTTGCTGAGGATTTTATCCTCCGGACAGATGTCAGTTCGAAAGGCATGGGAGCTGTGCTCCTTCAGGAAAAGAACTGTCTTCTTCACCAGGTACAGTATGCCAGTCAGCGGAAGTACTCAACAATAGAGAGAGAGTGCCTGGCTATTCTTTGGGGTGTGAGAAGTTTGCACGGTTTCTGACAAGGAGAGAGTTCATTCTGCAAACAGACCACAGACCACTCACTTTCCTTCAGTCATCCAAAACAAGGAATAGTCGTCTTTTGCGGTGGACCCTTTCCCTTCAGGAATTCCAGTTCTGCATTGAATCAATTCCAGGTACTGCTAACACATTGGCTGATTTTTGTCTCGGAAATACCTTTTGGTGGTAAGTAGCTACCAGTACTTTTTCCGGACAAATCTGCTGTGATGTGTGTATGAATAGCTTTCTTGTTTTCATGATTATTGGAATCCACTTTGATGTACACTTGAAATTGTGTGTCATTATGATTTTTTTTTCTGATATATTTTGTATACACATGATCTTGTGTGCAAAATGCAAATCTTTTACTGATATGATTTTCTACACTCATATGGTATTGTGTGAAAACATGAATAATTATGCTGTAGGGAGTGTTGTGCGGGTGTATCAATCCATACTTTGACTGATTATTATATGTTGGTTATCATGTTTCGCTGGATTGTTTAATAATCCTTTGCTATATATTTTGGCTGAAATCTGATTAGAGGTATTATTCTGTGCATACTTGATTCCTTTTTTCTCATATCAATGCTGAAATGAACGGTGATTCATTTAGTAAAATGTTTTATTCTTGCGTGCTTATGTGTGCTGTCACACTAAGAATTGTGGTGTGTTGCTATTATGCAATTATTTTCAAGGCAACATGGACTTTTGAATTGTTTAAACACTACTTTGTCATTGACAATTGAACATGGTGATATTTTCAATATGAAGATGTACTATCCAGGGTAAAGAGTTCTTTTTCCTACCATATTTTTTTAAAAGATTATTGTGAGGTTGAATATTTGGGGTATGGTCTTGATTGAACTAATACATTGTTTTGACATTGGTTCTTGCCATATTTTTTTTCGCCTGTGTGTGATGTGAGGTGAAACATGACATCTTCGTCAACTTTGTTTATAACACTTGCCATATGTTTTCGCCCAAGGGGTATTTTATTTGGTTCAAAGTTACATGTCATTGGTTTTGGAAAATTGTAAACATGAGTTAGCTACTTGCTTTTTCTAGGGAAAAAAAATTGGCATTTTTTTTTACCCCGGATTGGGGGATGTCATGTCCACATGTTATGTTGACTGTAATGTGCACACGTTGCTTTGCATAGAACTACTGGTTTTGAGATAACAGGTTGGCTGGCCTTGTGGTTTTAAGTGAAAAGTGTCATGTGAATGCACGTTGCTATTCTGTTGGCTGTGGCCTGTGTGAGTACTGGTTAGGCGCACTGCGCGTGCTTTTGAATTTGCCTTTAGGGTTTGATTATCACTTGCTCCATGCCAGCTGGAGAAGTCGGAGGGCCTGACGGTTTTGCTTGGTCTGAGGCCAGAGCAAGGCTGCGTCGCGTTAGAGGTATTTAAGTATCCATGTTTAATTAGGGAGAAGTGAAATATATGAACAAAGTAAGGAAGACGTTTGTATATTAAAAGAAAAAAGAAAATAATAAGAACAAGTGTGGTTAAAGTTGTAACGATTCTTTTATCAAAGAATGGGAAAAGAAAAGTAACATTCAAAATGAAAGCTTATGCGTAGGGGAAAGGTTACTGTTTTACATCTTGTTGAGGTGAGTTCCTTTTTTTTCTTCTTTAGTAATTACAGAAACTGTACGTGGTTCCGAGTGTGTTGACAGATTGGCTGTCTCACACGGGCCATGGACCTAGGGCTTGGGGTGGTCCCAGAGGTGCTAGACCAAGTCCCCAGCCCAGGTCGGGTAGCGGGCCACTTCTCCATAACGAGCCTCAGAGGAAGGAGAGTTTGTATAAGGCGACGCCCTATTCAGCCCGGAGATGGCTGTCTCCTGTGTGCCTTCCCCAAGGTTAAGAGGGTGACCAGAAAGTGAAATTTATGTTTATCTTCCTATAAAGAATCCTTGAATATGGAAACAGTTTATCTACTTTCATGTAGAGAAATTTTGAATGTGGAAACATCTGAATGAGAAATATTTAAAGGCGTGGCCGAATGGAACTGATGTTCCAATATTTCCTTAAAGGTGAGTAATAATTGATCAGACACGAGTGGGGAAGGATACCCCAGAACTTCCGTCCTAGAGACAGTGACGGTCTTTGTATTTGGGGCTGGATAGTGAATGATTTTTATGTGTCTCCTTCTGATGCGAAGAAAGGATGTTGATGCATGCCCCCTGATGTTTACAGAATGATGTGATACATATCCCCCTTTTGCTGGTGATAGATACTAATTAATCCCCATTATATTTATGAATTCCTTGATTGTATGGGAAGCAGTTGTTTCGTTTTTCCTCCTTCGTGGAGTGGAGGTATAAATGAAATTATTTAAGTGTTGGTGTTCGATTAATGATACTTGTACTCCCGTAGAAGAAGGGGAAACAAATCTTTCTTGTGTTGTGTTTATCATTTGGCGCTCCTTGGGTTAGAGGAGTGATTGCGTGTACGTGTGGAGTGTATTTTGGGCAGATGTGCATGTATGTGTTCGATCCCAAGAGTATGACAATAACATATGTTAAAATTTAGCATTGATATCGCGTAAACATGTATACATACGTAAAAGAATGATTAGTTATAAGGAACTTCTGACTTCTTTTAGAAAGCGATATGTCATTTGATAGATATATGAATATTTTAGGAATGTATAGTCATATGATAGATTTGGATATACACCCTGAGAAAATAGTACAAACTGAGCTAGGTACTTTTTTTAATCTTGCGCTTGGATTTGGTCTGGAATTTCAAAAAGTTCAACGTGCTGAGAATTTATCAATAACTCACGCACTCTTCAGGTATCAATTTATCAGAAAAAATAACAGGAGTATAACGTCTGTTCAACATTTGGATGGAGAGCAGCTACACTGGATAGGGTTGCAATTCTAAGATCACTTATTATCAAAACTGAATCATTTGTGGCTCTCATTACCTAGACCACCTAACACCTTTGAGATTTCAAAGTCATGGGTTTGTGAAGAATAAGAAATCGGACAAAATACGTAGACACACGGTGTGTAAAAGCATCAGAAACAGTGGTATTGGACCACCAGAACCAAGATTTTGTGTGTCTTCATTGAACATAACATGGCTAAAAATTCAGACAAGATATCTAGTATAAACAGTTTGACATCACTTATTATTATCATTGGTTCAATGAGACCTATCTTCCTAAGGTTTGCCTTTTATATTAAAGTTTCTAATCAGATCCATCTAATGTCATGCACACAACTTGATGATTCTGGAGTTCTGTAGAGTAGAAAGAAACTCGTGGAGAACGTGACAGCAGAGAGTCCTCAGAAGAGAAGCCCCCTTCAAGCGAGTGTTTCGGCCCTTATCTCCTGACACTCTGGGGGGGGGGGGGGGGGGGGGGGGGGGGGGGGGGGGGGGGGGGGAGTTGGGCCACACCGGTTCATAACTCCGGATGTCCCTCTGCTGCCCCCTTTTTTTCCCCCATCTTGGGACGAGTCATGGCTGGGATTTGAACCCATGACCCTCTGGACATGCTCATTTTCCACTTAATGACTCGCACTCTAACCACTGAGTCACTGGGGGGCACCTCATATTTGTAGGGAACTTTAAGCCGTATGAAGTTCACTTTTGTTCCTCCCTGACCAGATCCAGCTTGAACACCTCTCTGCTGCTTCTGCAATTGCTTTCAGGGCTCTGGTTTTTCCCCTCCCTGCAACTGAGAGCTGTTTCATGAGGCTGTATTCAAACGTTCCCTACAAACCCCTTAGCTCCATTTTCTGCAGTGAGGACTTTGATCTGAAAGCTTTTTTCTCCTCAGGCTGTTTGCCAGATCAGCATACTTTTCAGTCTTGTAGATTTGAGCTGCCTCCATTCTGTTCTCATATGGCACCGTGAGCTCTATCATGATCAGCTGCTTGGTTGACTGAGAGTGGACTACTATGTTTGGTCTCATGCCACTCTTGCTGATGATATCTGGGGTGACTCTTCCATTCTGGGAGGTCTGTAGTGTACTCCCAGTCACCTGCCCCATCCAGCAGACTCTGCCTGCATGTTCCAAGTGGCACAGTTGTTCTTGGCCATAATTTGCTACCTCCTGCCGTGAAGAATGTCGCGGGTGCTTTTGGAGTCCTGATTTTCCATGTTGTGGTGTTGGTACTAGCCCAGACTACTTGTACAATCCCTTTGAGCACTTGGTTGTGCCTCCATGTGTACCGTCCTTGAGCCAGGGCTACTTTACATGAGCTTAGGACATGCTCCACTGTTTGCTTTTCATGGCAGAGGGGGCATGAAGGATCGTCTGTTTTCCCCCAGTTCACCAGGTTTGCATTTGAGGGCAGAAGGTCATATGCAGATCTGAGAATGAAGATGATCCTGAGAGGGGCCATGTGCCAAATATAATTCCAAGTAAGACTTCTTTGGAGTGCTTTCTCCCATGTTATCCATTGCCTTTGCTGACTCTGCTGGCTGCTTTTTGGAGTCTTTTTTTTTTGTCTTCTTCTTTTCTCATCTCCTGAATCATCATGTCTCTTTTGGCTTTTCCTTTGGCCTTTGACCACCATTCAGTTTTGGTCACCCCTAGACCTTGTCTGTTGGTCTGTGTGTGTCCTGTTATTTCTCTGATTTTGATACTTTCTTTTGCAGAATCCATCGCCTCTTGAACTTTCCATTTTCTGCCTGTCTTCAGCTGGGGCTTGATTGCTTCTACCACCTTGTCTCCTGAGTCCTCCAGCATGCTTTGAAGTCTGATCTTCTCTGCTTTGTATTCCTCCAGGATGGATTTCAGTGGTAGTTTCAGCTTTGCCTGGCGACAGTACAGTGCTACGTCAGTCAGAAAGGGTGGGACACCAAGCTATTTCCTTGTGAACTTGTTGATTTGGGATTCCATTGCCTCCACTATGCTGGTGCAGATGTCATATATCATCAGAGGCCATAGGAGCTTTGGTATCAGCATGAACTGCAGACACCAGATCTTGTATTTGTCAGGGAGCCCACACTGGTCTATGGTCTCCAAACCTTTTCCGACATCTGTTTGATTTCTTTTGCTCTTTGTGTCTTTCAAAGTATCATCATACCATCTTCCAAGGCTCTCGACGGCTCTTCTGTGACTGTTGGAATGGCCTGGGTGGCTACACTGAAGACCACAGATTCGGCCCACTTTTCCTTTCCTCAGTGAGAGACTCCTTGATTTCTTTGCTTGAACTTCATTCTGGATAAGGCAACTATGTCGTCCAGCCTCCCCAGCACATGACGTGTCTCGTTTTCTCTGGATGAAATCACTGTAGTGTTATCCATGAAGGCGTCGTGTATCCATCGCCAAGGTCTGTTTGTCTTGTTTGCTTGTTGCTGCTTTCAAGATGACTTCCATTGCCAACACGAACAGTATTGGGGAAATTGCACAGCCCATTGCAATGCCCACTTCCAAGTTGATCCAATCTGTTGTGTATTCCTTGGTAGAGAACCGCATTGAGAAGCCTTTGAATTTTTTTTTGAGCATATCGCAGATGTTCTTTGGCACATGGTACATCTTGAGAGCCAACTGTATCCTTTCATGAGGTACAGATCCATATGCGTTTGCCAGATCAAGCCACACTGCGTCCAGGTCTCTCTTTTTGTTTTTGTTCTTTGGGTTGTGTCCCAGATCATTGTGGCGTGTTCTACATAGCCAGTCACGCCTGGGATGCCACCTTTCTGGACTGACACATCCAAGTACTTGTTTTCCATGAGATACTTGGTCAGCCTTGCTGCCATGACAGAGAAGGTTTTCCCTTCGACGTTCAGTAGTGATATTGGCCTGAGCTGGCTGATGTCACTTGAGTTTTACGCACCATCTGCCATCATCCACTGGCCGCTGATCTTCTGGTTTCTCCAAAGCTGATCGCAGCAGCCTGTGGAGCCACTCCAGCACTTTTAGACATTTCTTGTATAGCTGGTAAGGTATTCCGCTTGGCCTGGTGATAATCTGGCTCTGGTTTTGTCGACCACCCTTCTTGATTTCTGCAAACGTTGGTGGCTTGTCATTGAACTGTTCCTCAGGGTTGGTTGCCACACCAGACCTTGAATGTCGAGTGGTGCTTTGCTCTGTGAGTCAAAATGTTTTCCTCAGATGCTGCTCAAGAACTCCTTTGTCCACACTTAGGGTCCCAGATTTTGGCTGCTCAAACAGTGTTCTGGCAAACTGGAAGGGGTCTCTGAAAGGTTTTCTTCTTTTTTTGCTCTTCCTCTTCCTCGCAGATTCCGCTTTTCTGAGAGAGCTGTGTTTTGCTTTCAGGTCTTTCCAGAGTTTTCCAAGCCTTGTTTTTCAGCTGGCAGTGCGGTCTTCATTTGCTTCTTGAGGTTTTTCTTTTGGACCCTGATCTTGTCCATCTCTTCTTGGCGTCTGGATTCTTTGGAGGTGTTTTCTCTTTGGGTAGTTTTGCTCCATAGGCGTCTCTACATGTGGCATACACAATGTCCCCATATGTGGCTAGTTTGTGTTCCAGGGGTACTTTTCCCTATCAGTGCATCGAGTCTTTGGACGATTTTTGCATCCAGTTTCTCCCAATCTTCAGTTTCGTTTGCTCGTGGCAGGTTGAGTTTCAGGCGCCTGGCATCGAGGGCCTGTGCAAATTCCTCATCCGAACCAACAGCGTGAATGTCCTTGGCACTGTGGTTTAAATCCTGGCCTTCGTCTTCCGACGTCTTATCTGCTGATGCAGAGCGCTGCTGCTCATTCAGATGAGTCTTCACACATCCCATCTTTGTTCTCTGGATCTTCATGCCACGGGTGGTAGCGAAACGTTTTCCACAGACACATGGATATTCCATGTGGTCCATGTTCATAGTCTGTTTGGGATTTGCAGTCGTGATTGGTGTGTGAGTTCTGTTTAAAGTACCAGATTAACACACACACACACACACACACACACGCGCGCGCGTGCGCGCGCGCATATATATGTATATTCACTCGCACGCGCACACACACACACACACACACACACACACACACACACGCACGCACGCACGCACACACGCACGCACGCACGCAAACACACACACACACACACACACACACACACACACACACACACACACACACACACACACACACACACACACACACGCACGCACGCAATCACACACACTCCACTCACACACACACACACAGCAGCAGCAGAGCAACAACATCAATGGCAGCAATGCATATACACTCACATCTATGGGCTCTCCAGTTTACACATCTGCATCGCCCAACGATGTGTGTGTGTGTGTGTGTGTGTGTGTGTGTGTGTGTGTGTATGCGTGCATGCGTTTTGTGTGTATGTGTGCGTGTGTGTGTGTGTGTGGGGGGGGGGGGGGGGTAGGTGTTTGTGTTAATTTTATTGATGTGAAATGTGTGTACATATGTTGTGTTGTTAGCGCCTAGAACCTTTGGGAATGCGCTTTATATATGCTATGTTAATACATCATCAACCTTGTTATTATCATCATCGTTATTATTTTGATCATTATTAT
>JADBJO010023690.1:7500-20000 GCA_016801955.1 Conus betulinus | reverse complement strand
AAACCTGATGTCCCACTTTCTGTTGATTCCTGACTGTTACCTCACAGACAGTCTTCAGATAGCCAACTGGCTCACTCTCGTCTACGCTAAAATGACCATTGTCTCCTTGTGCACCAACATGATTACAGGAATTCACATCGTCGTTGTGAATGTGGGACAGGTGTTTGTCTGTCGCCATGCCATTGAAGGCGAGGAGTCTTCTCACATACAGGTAAAATCTGAGTGTGAAGCAGATCTCTCTGCATTAGCTTCTTAACTCTTACCGGTCGTTAGATCTTCTCTGTGTGTCTCCCTATCTGTTTTTCTGCCTCATTACTACGGTGTGAGATTCTCTCTCTCTCTCTCTCTCTCTCTCTCTCTCTCTCTCTCTCTCACACACACACACACACACAACACACACACACACACACACACACACACACACACACACACACACACACACACACAGGCTCTTGCAAATTAAAGAGGTTAATTACAAATACTCTCTCTCTACACACATGAACATTGATAAAATCCTATCATCATATCAATGTTACGCTGAGAATAGGTTGCATATACATATATGCTCTGAGCATGTGTCCTGCTAGGTATATACTTTAATGTTTTATTGGTAGCAGTAAAATTCTCTCTCTCTGTCTCTCTGTCTCTGTCTCTGTCTCTGTCTGTCTGTCTCTCTCTCTCTCTCTCTCATCGGTTCTTGTGTACCAGTACGTGAAGGTCAGTCATGTGCAACAAGTAACTCACAGGCGCCTGAAAAGATGTCCGAAGGTTCTCCTGTTGCTCCCCAAGCCAATATACTGCAAGTAATTGATTGGTGTTCGACTCAGATGCAGCATGGCTTACTCGTGCATTCAGCGGCTATAAAGTTAAATATTGATGAAATATGTCGTTCCCTGGAGAATAGTATTGGACGCCTTATAGAAGTCAATAAACTGAAAGACAGCGTTGTAAAAAGCACTGAAGACATCAGTAAACTAAACGAAGACAATGTGAACGTTCTGGACAGACTAGAGAATCTTAAAAGAAAGCTGGAGAATCTGCTGAGTAAGATGGAAAAGCATGCAAGATACGATTCCTCTATGTTGAAGAAGCTGACTGGGAGGACGAACACATAATTTCACCAACAGTCATCAATGTGTTGAATGACCATACACGTTCACCTGTCTGGCGTCAAGATGATGTTGTCAGAGCCTTCCGTATCGGCAGACCTTGTCCACACAGAAGTGACCCCGGCCCATTCTTGTCCAGTTTTGTCGATGGTCGGACAAGATGGCTGTGCTTGGTGACAAAGACCTCAGAGACAGCTTAAGAGAAAGTGGCATACGAGTGGCCTCCGACCTGACTACCCGGCCAAAGGACATGGTAAAGTTCCATCGTGGACTCAAGATCTTCTATATTCACAACGGCAAAACTATCTCGTTGCAAAGTGAGGCGTCCGCAGGCGGAAATCCGAGCAAATCTTAAAATGTTAGTAATAGCGTACCACCAAAAAAGAACGTAGACAAACAAACCACAAGCCAAAACATTTTAGGTCTTTTTCAGTTAATATACGAAACGCTCAGGACAACGAAAATGAATGAGCAATGACTTACCTTCATTCACTTCAGCGCAAGATGGGCGTTGAATCAACGTATCTTACCTGAAGATGACCTAAAAGAACGAAACGCGTCGTGTTTCGTCTTGTGGTTCGTTTGTCAACGTTTTCTTTTCTTTTTTTTTTTTTTTGCGGTGCGCTATTACTAAGATTTAAAATCTGTTTGTCAAACTGTATATCCAAGTCAGACGGCTAGCTTCTTCCTCTAGGGACATCAGAAAATGAATGGCGTTACACTTCTGATCCCTGAGGAAAGGAGGAAGACCGGCCCCGCAGAACGCAGAACGACTACGGAAATGGCTACAGCAGAAACAGCGAAGGCACACAGCACATGTTCAAGCCTTTGGTGTATCAACAAGATTCCTACGAGAACCAAGACTTTATGGAACACCACTCTGGCATCAGACATTCTGGTAACTGGTGGAATGGTAGTTCAAGAGGAGGGAAAAACTCTCGACTCCGGGATCCAGACAAAATACCTCCATACCAGTCGTTCCAGGAACATAGTCCTACAGTGAAGTGACAAAACTATGTAGACCACGACATGAAGGCAAAAGTTCAGAACACAACAGAGCTGCTATGGTGAAAGACTACGCCAAAAGATCTAAAACTTCAAGCTCGACTTCATGAAAGCTGAGTGCCTTTGAGGTCCAGTGATGCCGACAGTTAGCTGAGATCCGTAATGGACACAGATTCAACAGACCCTAACGTGATTTGGATGACCGGCCGAATGACGCGATTCCAATGACTGAAGACAACTTTCAGGAAAACGCTGACTGGCCAGAACAGTATCAGAGAGACGGAAAAAACGAAAAAAACGACGCACATCAGTATATGGCAGAAACTTGCGACAGAACAGATGAGGACACAGGCACTGACAACGATGCTGTACAGGACCCCAAAGAGACGATGGCTGAAAAAGAGGTTTGCACCAATTGCCTGACAAAGGATCATATACTAAGGGGAAGAGACACAAATGGATGATTTCGCACAAAATTTTCACCAAAAGTGATTAGGATACATGCAATGTTAGACAAGACCTGACTGACAATGCACGAGTAGAGAATATGCCGAGATAAGATATGACTACTGACATACCATCTGACAAACAAGACAGTGGACATGTTGATGATATAGTTAACGACGGAACGACCAGAGACATACTGACACAACCTCCAGCTCGTGATCTGCGTCCAAAATGTAATGCTTCTGCTTCAAGAGTAGACCAGTAATACCAGTAATACGATTTTACAGAGGTCCAACAGCCAAAGCAGAGTTGTAGATTCTTTTTTAAAAGTTCAGGCAGGTGAACAGACAAGACAGGCCTTCGCAGACTAGGTCAAAGTCCGTGCAGAAACATCAGGTGCACGAAAATAGGGATCTGGGCAGGCCACAATACTACACAGACAATCATGAAAGATTCAGTGTCGTTTGTGCTGCAAGTCGAGCACAAGGTGTACCATCAAGACTCAACACAAGTTCTTTTGTAAATAGTGCAGATAATGAAAAAATTAAATATCTACAGTACAATGTTAATGAGCTTTTACAAACATTGGACAACACCCATTTCGTTAATACATCATTTCCCATGAGTTTGTCTGCCTAACTGAGACTCAGATTGCTAATGAATTCGAACGACCTCTTTTTGAGGGCTTTATCACATTCACATCCAAAGCTCAAAAATTGTCACACCAGGGAGATACTCTGGCGGTGTCCTTGTTATGGTCAGAAATGTTTTGCTGACTATGTTGAAAGAATTGCAATGAAAGTCAGAGACATTGTTGTTGTGAGGCTAAAGAAGAACTAGTTTTCTACAGAAAAAAATAGCATGTTAATATGTTTTTATATACCCCCGAATGATACTGGAAATCTCAACTGGACGGATATGGCACGGAACTGTCAGAGGAATGTATCGTTGATTTGCATGAATCATGCGGTGACTTTTTCTATGCTTGTAACTGGAGATTTGAATGCAAGAACTTCATCCCGAAATTACAGTTTTCATGGAGATGACAGTAACTTTGATGAGACAGAATTTCCAGATGATAAAAAGGTTTTTCAAGGGCGGGTCTCAACATAAATCAATGATTTGTTTTTGCAGAGCAGTTAATTGAGTTGGGTAACATGTTTGAATGTATCATTTGAAATGGACACGGTCATAAAGACTGTGATGATAGCTGCACATATATTGGATCCTCTGGAGTAAGTACGTTTGATCATTTTACTGCATCCTATGAATATTCCTCCTTCAATGTTATATCTCAACATGTTGAAAGCTTAACTGAATCTGATCATCTTCCAGTTGTTGTGAAGATGAAAAGGGATTTTAAAAAAGAAAAGATTCACGAGAATACTGGTAAATCAAAGTCAAAACCGTCGTATAGTTTCAGAAAAACATCACTTTGAATGAAGAATGAAAGGGTGATTATATAAGACTGTTTAAACGTTGTGACATTCAAAACATTTAATGCTGACTCTGCAAACGTGGGATTAGACATAAATAGCGCTCTTGACTTTTTGTGAAGTGCGTAAAAGATGCTGGTCAGTGCATGTTAAAATCGTTCATAGTCAATGGAACTGAAGGGTCAGAATGGTTTGATAAAGAATGTAGTACAGCACAAAGGAAAGTAGGAGCAAAATATACTGTTTCAGAAGACGTCGAAAAGTCAGGATACCGTACGTACAAGCACAGAAGAGGTACAGACACTTACTAAACGTGAAAAGACAAACGCTTAGAATGCAGCCAGCAGATATGTTAGCCACAGAAAAACTGGCAACTTGTCGCAGCTTTGAAGAAATTTAAAGAAAATGGGATGCCAGCAGAAGGATGAAAATGATGGCAATGTTAACATAGACGTCTGGTTCAAGCATTTCAAGAGTGTGTTTCTTCTATTTTTTCTTCTTCTTCGTTCACTTAGACGGGAACCCCAGAGGCATTGACGAAGGCTGCTGTACGACAGAGGCCCCCCAGTGATCCATCCAACCTAGTGGGTCTCCAAAGGACGAGCACCACATCGAGAGTCTCTACAGTTGTCTGTTATATGAGTGTGGATGCGTTGTGCTGCCATTATGCCCCTGACAAGTCAGGACCAGCACACCCGACTTCGGTTTGTTTTTATATCAGAGTGAACGCTCTCCTAGACTAGTTGCTGTACTGGGCTGACGAGTCTAATCTACCCAGCTATTTGTCGACAGTTGGAGGTGGCTTTTTCACGGAGTGTCCTTCCCCAGGGCTAAGATCTTATCAATCATTGGATATATATTACGGGGTATTTCAATGGACATAACAGTGTCACCTATTATTCAGCTTCATGTTGTGGGAAAACTTGCCAGTTGGTCTGGGACTGCTTATTCGAGCAGGCAAGCCTGACTGAAATCGCAGCTAACCCTCATATCTGGGGGCATCCCCCTATCCGCCACCTGGGGACTTGCCCCTGCTCCAGGAAGAGTGTGTTTCAAAACAGCGGCTAAGAAAACGAGGAGCAGTTTGATGTTGAAGTCGATCTGTGCGAAGAATTGGACCACGATTGATTCAATATATTTCAGAAGATGAAGTCATTCAAGCTATTTCTAAACTTAAGAAAAAAATAAAGCCAAGGGAATAGACGCAATTTCGGCAGAAATGTTAAAATCTGGAGGTACAGATGTTCAGAAATTTCTGACAAAACTGTTTAATACCATTTTTGATAACAGAGCTTATGCTCGTGAGTGGACTATTATCATACCAGATTGAAGAAAGGCAACCCCGATAATGCTGATGATCATAGAGGAGTATCCTTGCTAAAGTGTTATACATCAATATCAAAACACAAGGCTGTACACATGGTTACAAAACAATGACTTTATTCAGAAAAAACAGGCAGAATTTCGAAGAGACCTCTACCTTTTCATATCTTTGCGTTGTATGCTGCAATCCAGGAATCTATGAATAGGAAAGGCACAAAACTGCATGCTGCTTTTGTTGATTTTACAAAGGCTTTCGACTCTGTGCGTCATCACAAACTTTTGGAGTGTATCAAAACCAAAATGTGAAAGGGAAATTTTTGGCGTCTCTCAAAGCAAAGTACAATTCATTATCATGTGCTCGATCAAAACGTGAATTATTTTTAGATCTTTGAGTGTGCAGTAGGAGTAAGACAAGGATGTTTTTGAGCCTCACATTATTTTTAATGTTTAGAAAACAAGTTGGCAAAACATGTGGAAGAAAGGGTAAACGTGCACTGCAGCTATTACTGGGTATTATGAAATTATTCATTTTATTGTTTGGAGATGATGTAGTTCTGTTGTCAGCGACCCCAAATGGTCTACAGAATCGATTAGATATTTTACAGTCATGTTGCAACAATATAAAGTTGTATGTAAACATAAAAAAGACAAACGTTATGGTATTCAGAAAAGGGGGATTCTTTGGAAGACATCCAAAATGGTTCTATGATAGTGCAAGGCTAGAGGTTGTTAAAAGTCATTATTATTTTTGGTTTGATTTCACAACTATTACTAATACTACAAAAGGCACAATGCATTTGGCAACAAATGAAAAGGAAGCGGTTATACAGCCGTGCAGGTTTTTCCAAACGTATAAGGAAATGAGTTTAAATGTCTTTTTAAAGATTTTTCATGTAAAGATTCAGACAGTACTGTTACACTCATCAGAAGTGTGGGGGTAAATAGATTGGATCTTATAGGAAACAGTATATGTAAGGGCATGTAATAGGTTCATGGATGTTGCAAGTGTAACTCCTAATAACATGGTATATGGAGATCTGGGTAGGTATCCCCTGTATGTTAATTCGCGCGTTGAATGTTTAAGATTATGGTTTAAAACTGTTCTATATGGATGTTGAAAAACTGCCAAATAAAGCTTATGTGATGTTGCTTGAATTAGACAGAGCTGGCAGAATCTGTTGGGTTTCAAAGGTAAGAAATTTTGTGTGAAACTGGATTCAGTATTGTTTGGTTGCAGAAAGGAGATGGTGATGTAAAACATTTTTTAAGTTTGTTTAAACAGAGAATTACACCAGCTGAGCGATGAATAACTTCAGTCAATTTTTTCACATTTTACACTTGCCTTGAGACACTTGTACGTGCTTTGACACAAGAAAAGTTTCCCAGAAATACCATTTTTGAAATAGTACAGGCCACAACAAATTTAGAAAAAATAAATACCAATTCAAAATCAATGATGGTGGCACATAATTTTCGTTTACACTTGGCATTAACTGTTTTCAGACACAAGACGTCAGTTTAACTAAATGATCAACAGCGGAATATCTTTGTTTATAACCTGCCTCATGTTGTCATGTAGGATTATACTTCTCAGCTCACACTTCCAATCTGTTATTCACATCATACTGAACATTTTATCACTAACATTACAAAGTGTGATACTTTTATCATTGCCTGGGTTAGAGAGAGAGAGACATAGAGAGAGAGACAGATAGACAGACAGACACACAGGCACAAACTGACTGACTGACTGACTATATGACCGACAGAAAGAGGCAGAGACAGAGAGTGAGAGAGAAAGAGAAAGAGAGACAGAGGGAGACAGTTTGCAATCCGATGACTGCAAATTTTTCATTCATTTTGTCCTCCACAGACGCCTGTGCGTAGCCATACTCCTGTCCTATATCGTGCCCATACTAAGCATCCTGCCTCAAGCTCTTGCTTTCACTGTGAAGTGGAGAACAGACCCTTTGACCAACCGAAGTGTCGCTTACATGGAAAATTCAAAATGGCTACCAGGGGGCAGCAAACTTGGTATTGATAACCACGTCACTTTCCTTTGCCTCCAAACCAGCCTGTCTTGTCATCATGATCGTTTGCTGTATCATCATCGTCGTCAGTTTACGTCGGTCAGCCCGCCAACGATTGCAGATGGTTGGAAAATGAAGGATGGGAATGATGCTCGTGACAACAGAATTACCAAGATGTTGTTGTTCCTGTGTGTTATTTACATCATCCTCATCTTCCCTGATATGTGTAATGACATCGCCTTTGTAATGTTTCCGGAGTATTACGTGTACAGAAAGTACCACAATACTGTGCTTGTGGTAAAAAGATTCATCTGGGTTGCTTCTTGCTTGAACTCTTCCATCAACTTTTTGTGTATCTCGCTTTGAGTTCTGCATTCCGACAAACACTTAAAGAGTTGAGCGTTTGCTGCTCAGGGAAAAAGAAAAAAAACAAAAAACCCAGCAAAGCAGTGACATAGTATATGGATGCATAATCAACCTAGGAATTGTTCTGTCACCGTAACATGATTCAAAATTTCCTGTGTTTTGTTTCTAGGTATGTGTCTGCCACACAGGGGAAGCCACCAAAAATAATATCTTGTGAATAAAACTGGCCGATGTCATGTTGTAAAAGTTTTTGATTGCAGTATTTTATATAGTCTTACATAAAGCTACTTCTTAACGTCTCTCTCTCTTTCTCTCTCTCTCTCTCTCTCTCTCTCTCTCTCTCTCTGTCTCTCTCTCTCTCTGCTTATTTGTTTCTCTCTTTCTCTGTGTGTCTGCCTGTCTGTGTGTCTGTCTGTCTGTCTGTCTGTCTGTCTGTCTCTCTCTCTCTCTCTCTCTCTCTCTCTCTCTCTCTCTCTCTCTCTCTCTTAGTGTCAGTACAGCCACGCTTTCCGAGATTCCGTTTTTTTTTTCTTCCTTTCATCCAGACTATGGCGTGGAAGGGTGCCGAACGTTGGCCATCAGCACTGTCTCACACCATGCCATCAGCACTGTCTCACACCATGCCAGCAGCACTGTCTCACACCATGCCATCAGTACTGTGTCACACCATGCCATCAGCACTGTCTCACACCATGCCATCAGCACTGTCTCTCGCCATGCGATCAGCACTGTCTCACACCATGCCATCAGCACTATCAATCTCAGCACGATCTGTGGCTTCTTCTTTTTCCCTATCTACACAGGCCTCATGTTGGGGCGAGCCAAGGAGAAGACCACGATGAAAGTCGCCATGCTGGCGCCTCGAACCAGAGCGGATGATGTGGCCCTCGGGCTGTTTCTCACGTTGATTTTTCTGGGATGGGACTCCTTTGGGCAGAAGTGACGTTGGGTTGCAAGGCAGATGGTCACACAGCAGACTCGACAGTGCCGTGCCGGGCACAGGGGCAGAGTGGACAAGGCTTCAGCTTCAGTGGTCAGTGAACCGACGAAACTTCTTGTCCTCAACCACTTTCAAACGCAGACATAATGGTGTGTTTGTTTCCGTGAATTGTGTGTGCTTTCGATGAAATATACTGAAAATTTGATTAACACTGAAAAGAGTAAACAAAGGGGCCTCGGGAATCAGTTCG
This sequence comes from Conus betulinus, assembly GCA_016801955.1. Classification (NCBI taxonomy): domain Eukaryota; kingdom Metazoa; phylum Mollusca; class Gastropoda; order Neogastropoda; family Conidae; genus Conus; species Conus betulinus. The sequence goes on along the minus strand of JADBJO010023690.1, from coordinate 11,094 downwards.
CTGCCCTACATAGAGGTGTGAGAAAGAAAAAGAAACACAGAATCACATCCTCGCCCCCCCCCACCAAAAAATAAGAAGAAGGAAAAACTAAAGAGAAGAAAGGGAAAGGAAAGAAGTTAATATGAAGAAGGAAGGGGATGAGGAAGAAGAGTAAGAGGAATAGGAGGAACAGGAGGAAAGCCTGGAGTAATAAGGCAGGTAAAAACGGAAAAGATCAAAATCACAGAATGATGCTACCGCTCCTAATCACTTTCGGTTGCAGCGCAATCTCCGGATCAACTCGGAATATTGATCGACGAGCGCTGCAAAATAAACAGTGCCAGCTAATGAGAGACAGGAGGAGTGTACAGGCCCAGTATGTTGTTTTCACATCCCCCTCCCCTCTTTTTCCTTAGCCTCTTTGATATCAACCATTCTATTCTCATCCTCCTCTCCTCCTCTCTCTCTGTCTCTATCTCTCTCTGTCTCTCTCTCTCTCTCTCTCCTCTCCACTCTCTCTCTCACACACACACACACACACACACACACACACACACACACACACACACACACACACACACACACACATGCTCAAACACATACACACAAAGCCACTGATGGCTTTATTTATTGATATTGATATTACAGCGTAAACTGTAAACTGTCTATAACGACACATTGTCTGCTGCTTGTAAATCATTTTCATTTGTTCTACCGTGCGCAGTTATATTATTAGTGGCGTTCGAAAATGAAAGTTTAAATCTTCTGTTGGTATTTCTATACTGGATTTTGTACTCCATAATTTGAGGTACCAATTGCAATGAGGTTAACCGCTTTCAAAACTACTTTGAGAGAGGATATGAAAGCTCAGTTTTCGTGTTCATAGCTTGACGACATTTATTTTGTTCCTTTTTAGTCGGGATTGTTTTGTTGATTGACCTGAGTAAAAAATTAATTCTCTTTTCCATCGTATATTCTCTGTTTACTGTATCTGCTAAGGGGTTAGTGTTGCGTTTTGCTTTCTTTCTTGAAAAAAGGGAACTAGGCCTATGTCTGCTATATACTGTTAATAGCGTCATCAAAGTCCCCATTCGAGTCAAATACATCAAATATGAAAATTTTACGCGGTATTTATGTACGGGAATTTTTTTTTAGATCTGCTGCACGTACTGGCCTGGTAATGATGTGTGCATTATCCCTGGTATCGACTTCAAGTCGTAACTCAACTTTCCTATTGTGAACACTCATTAGAATGAAATTATTTTCATAACCGCTGCGCTACCGCGGATGACACTGTTGGTATGACAGGACAAGTTCACTGCATATGTCACATTCCAGCGGGCGGACACCACAAAATAATGCGCCAAGGCCTTGCTTAAGGAGTCCGAAATGCCTGAAATGTGACGTCAATTAAGAGGAAGATCGTGAAGATTGTGACTGATGTCGTCGCTGGAAATCAAAATATAAAATGAAATTACTTACTTATGCCCATCGCCCCCACTGGGACAAGCCCCTCCAGCTGTCTCTGTCTTGGACCAGTCTCTCCAGCTGCCCTCATGTGTGGCCCATCTTCTTTGCATCTGCGTCCAGGTCACGTCGCCATGTGTTCCTTGGCCGTCATCTCCTTTTTTCCCTGGGGTTCCACCCGAGGCCTGTCTCGTGGTGTTGGTGGCTGGCTTACGCAGAGTGTGGCCTATCCACCTCCAACGGCGTTGTTGGATATCAGCTCCCGCCGGCTTTTGTCTTGTTTGCTGCCATAGTTCTTCATTGCTGATCTTGTCAGGCCACTGAATGTGGAGGATTCATCTCAGGCAGTTGATGAATGTCTGGATCCTCTTGGTCGTTGTTATGGTGGTTCTCCACCGTCTCGGCTCCATATAGCAGGACTGACTTCACATTGGTGTTGAAGAGCCTGATCTTGGTGTTGATTGACAGGTCTCTTGAACCCCAGACGTTCTTGAGCCGCAGGAAAGCTACCCTAGCCTTGTTGATTCTGGTCTTCATGTCTGCGTCTGTCCCTCCTTGCGTGTCAGCGATGCTGCCGAGGTGGATGAAACTGTCCCCTCTTCTAGTGCTTCGGCTTCAAGGGTGATGGGGAATGTGCTGGTGGCATTTACTTTAAGGACCTTGCTCTTCCTTCTATGGATGTTCAGGCCCAGCCTTGATGAGTTCTGCTACGATGCTGGTCTTTTCCTGCATCTGCTGCTGGGTGTGCGAGATTATAAAATGAAATGATTGGTGATTTCTTTAAATTCATGCCGTTTATAGGGACATCTGATTAATTTGTATGGTCTTGCGATTACAATTTCGGTCCTATGGTTCTAGTGAGAAGTCAGATGAGTTTGATGTAAATCTAAGTCAAACTTGTCATTTTGGGGAATGAGATGGAGTACAAAAAAAGGGTAGATTTTCTTTGTGTCCTTGTACTTGATTCATACAGGATTTTGGGAGAAGGCACTTAACAATAACATTTCTGGTACTTCCAACTGAAGGTTTTCTGGTAGGAGGCAGGTGTCAGTACAAAAATTCTGTTGGCTCCATATACCAATCAGAGAGCAGTACTAGTTTTGGCGGTTGGGGAAGATATGGCCTAAATATTGGAAAAGACACCCCCCCCCCCCCCCCCCCTTTTTTTTTTTTTTTTTTTTTTTTTTTTTTTTTTTTACCTCTGATAAATAAAGACACACCATTTTTCTTGTCTGCATTGTCAATGAAGTGGATCACAAACGGAAAAAGAAGCTAGACAAAGAATCAGATTGTTTAAACTTTGTCTCTCTTTTCCGTTTCTAACCTTTATTCATGAATATCAAAATGCGCGTAGGGCAGTCCAAAACTTGCGGTTAGTCGAACAGCTGTCGGATTCAGTCGTCGTGGGTGCACCTGCCTTAATATGTGTGGTGTCGTGCACTTTCAGTTCTTGTGAGCGTTACGTGCTGCACGTGCTTCTCAAGTTGTGTCTCTCTCTTCATGGCGAGGGTTCAGGGCGAACAGACACGACTGGGGCGAAAAATTACAGTGTGTCGTTTTGCCCTGCCAACCGATTCAGTTTGCCGCGCTTTATTTCTGCTAGGTAGGAATGAAAAAAAAAAACTGCATGAGAAAACATTATAAGCTGCATGTTTACTCGGTTGTTGACAGTCTCAGACCGTACGCTGTACTTGTTGAACACACGTGCATACGTGCGCGCGTACGTGTGTGTGTGTGTGTGTGTGTATGTGTGTGTGTTCATGTGCGCGCATGCGTGCGTATGTGTATGGGTGTGTGCATGTATGTGTGCGCGCGCGCGCACGTGCATGTGTGTGTACATATACGGGCATACCATACGTTGTACACGCCACATACAATGAGGCTAATACAGTTTCTTCCACAGATGGCGGCAATTTGATAGTGCGTCCAGTCACTTTGAAGCCTGATTCAGGGCCACGCTGTTAACACGAAGCACAGGTGGGACGAAACCGCTGGGGCTGAAACGCAAAGAGCGAATCAGAAACGTCTCCCTCTTGGGAATAAACGTGTCGGTGTGGCAACTGAAGAGGCTGTGTGGCCACACGCCGCAATTAGGACTGCAATAGAACATGATTTAATCAGTTATGCGTTTTAAGATCTGCCATAAAT